>JAQQSW010012573.1:0-12498 GCA_028646575.1 Pseudocheirus occidentalis
ATTGGCCTTTTTATGCCCTAGATGACAAGCTAGCTATATGATGTGTCAAGCTCTAGTCTCCTAGATCAATCAAGCCTCCATGACTTGATTTAGAGGGAAAAAGTAGCCCAACCCTTTTGGTAGGAACCTTTGTCAAAATAACTTTTACTACCCCAGATCTTTGTCAATCCAAGTCCAACCATCCAACCACTACAACACACTGCTTTTGTTATTGATATTAACTCGTTGAGGCATAAATCCTAACACCTATCCCTTTCCAAAGCAATAGCCAAGAAGAAGGGAAAAAAATCTCTTAAGAGTCTATCAGTACAATCAATAAACATTTATTATGCATCTACTATGAGCCAGGCACCATGCTAAGCACTAGGGATACAAAAAGAGGCAAAAAAACAGCCCCTGCCCTCAAAAAGCTTACACTCTAATGGGGGAGACAACATACAAACAAATATACACAAAGCAACTTATATACAGGATAAATAGGAAACAATTAAGAGAGGGATGGCACTAGAATTAAAATGATTTGGGAAAGTTTTCCTGTATTGGAACATGGCCTAAGGAGATTCTATCTACATGAATGAAGACAACTCAATGATTATTCAGGGCCATCTTTTTTATTAATATATTACAAATGATATAAAATCTCAAGGCAAAATACTTTGCAACTACTTATATTTAAATTAATCAAACATTTTAAAAGTCCAAGAACCCTGAGAATGGTAACACCCACTTCTTTCCCTCTTCACCCCTTCCTTATTGCTACACCACCTTCCAGACTTAGCCATCATCCAGAAAAGCAAAGCTTGTGCATATGCAACCTGAAAACTACCTTTACTAGGCTACCACTGAAGACTCATAAAATAAAGATCTCAGTGCGAAAGTCCTTGGCATTGTCAAATGGTTCAACATCAGAAAGCTATATGGTTTTATTGATGGAGATGATACTAAGAAGAGATGTACAATATATTTCCATGTCCTTGTCTTTGTACCCTAAGGATCTTGGGGCCTTTTCTTCTGAGTTGCAGCTGAAGCCTCCTTGAAGTGTTGCCTTCCCCAAAGAAAATGTACGCTTTGTGAGAAAAGGAGCTAATTGCTTTAGTTTTTCTATTTCCAGTACTTACCACAGTGCTTTCAATAAGTAATTTTCACTTTTCATTCACGTATAGAAACAAATTAGTTTCAACACATAAAATGTCATAAGAATTTTATAGTCACTCCTTCTAAGTTTTTTTAAAATCAAGATTCCTTAGCCATTCATTCTCCTTCACTTTTCCTTATCAGTAACCATAGTTAGGAGATAATTTGTGCTTCTGGTTTCGATTTTTCCATTTTTCCCATCATTTCATAGAGGTTGCCCTGGGCCCCTTTATATTCTTCTTACTTGTCGGTCTTAATTGTGTTTTCACATTCTATTACATTAAGGTACCACAATTTATTCAACCAGTCCCCTATTGTTGGCTGATCCAATGAAGAGTCTATTCAATATCTGTCTAAGACAGTCTTAGACATTCACAGACACCCTTCTAGTCAATCATGCATATGTAAAACTATATAAGAATTCACAGGAAGACAGTTCCTTTCCTTGTAATGATAATAGCTGACAGCTACATAGTGCTTCAACATTTGCATGCCATTTCACAGACATTATCTCAATTAAACCATACAGAAATCCTTTGGGTCAGATATTATGGTTATTATAACCAGATATTATGGTTGTTATTATCCCCATTTCACAGATGATAAAATTGAGGCTCAAAGAGTTTAAGTGCATGATCATACAGACAATACTGCTTCCTACTTCTAAGGTACTACAGAGGAAAAGTGAGTGATATATGCCCTCAAGCTACCTTGATTGCCCATGCAGCAAGACCACAGCCATCTCATCATACTCTGGGGCAACCTTATGTTCTTACCTCACTAACTGGTCTAACATGGTGCCCAGCTGAGCTGAGCCATTGGCTCCTTCTCTAATAGCAGTAGAGACAGTGTGCATCTGGCCAGCCTCTGAAGAGGTCAGACTCTCAGCTGCATGAGCCCATTATATCATTTTGCTGTGAGAGAACCCAGCAATCACAATCTAATCTCTTCATACAGGACTGCTTAATAAAATGTGACAGCTGTTCACAGAGGAGTGTGCCCTGCACTCTGAGAGACTGCTTCTCTGCCTTTCAGATTTCTCTCAGGAGCAGTAGGAGATACGTGTTGAAAAGACTGGATTAGTTGGGGACCTTTTTAGAAGCTCTGAATGAAAAATGAGATGTGCAAGGGGTGTCGTTCCAGCCATCTTCAGTGTGCACCTGCCCAAATAAATGGTGGCATTCTCTCGAGAAGAGAGGAGCATACCTAACCTAGAGAAATACCACATCTGCTAATATTAAATGAAATGCAGTGATCCATCTCTATATTGCAGGGTCTTCTGTGTCCAATAAAATTTGATGCAATGAATTGTCATCATCCTATAAGGATTCATTCAGCCTTTTCTTTACAGGTACTCATACATGATGCATCTTGGTAATTTACGTGGGGATAAAAATGTACATCAATATTTGCATGCCATTTCATGGCATGGCAATTGGATTAAAGTGAGGTAGGGCTGTGCAAAGTCACCAACCCCACTTGCTCCTCCAGAGTCATCTGGGTCCAGCAATCAGATATGCATCAGGATGACTGAAGATGGCCCTTGATACAATGGTAGATGGAAGTTATAGCAAAAGGAAACACTAGCACTAGGGAAGAATGGACAGGCTTCCTTCATATAATAAGAGAAACTGAGGCAAAACTCTAATCCAATGAGACTTTATTAAAGGGTTCATGGTTCCCTCTAATGAAGTGAACCTCAGATCTTCTTCACAGTCTGAAATGTCCCCTCCTTCCAGGGCCCAATTTTTATAGGGTCATTCAAGACATTCTGTTCAAAATATAGAATAATAATATAGGTTGACATATGATGTATAGAGTAAAATAAGCAAAAATTATCCTCAGCAAGGTTACAAATTGGGTAAAGCAAGGGAGATCCCTACTGATTAGGTGGTAATAAGATGGTCATAAGATGGAAACCTGCTCATGTTAGACAAGAAAGAATGGTCTGTAGGTAGAGAAATAAATTTGGGGTCTTTCCACATAGTTCAGTTATCTCTGTCATGCTGACCTCGGTCATCATGACAAGGAAAAACAAGGTGAGGGCCTCTAGCTAGCTTCCTATGTTTATGCAAGTCATCTTACTATCTGCAGCTCACAGCTCTGAGACCAAATATACAGACTTATAATCACTGCCCCTATCATAGCATATTCCTTAATACTGATTGGAATAGAGTAGGGGCTCTCAAAAAATCAATTTTCTCAATTGCAAGTTGGCAGATGTTAACCTAAGGTCCATGAAAGGATGGGGAAAGTGGCATCATTATTTTCACTAACATCTAACCACAATTTACCAGTTCCTCCAATAATGAATTTTTACTAATTCCATTGTGAGAAAGGGTCTATAGGCTTCACCAGACTTCCAAAGGGTCCATAACACCCAAAAGGCTAAGAATTACTGTGCAGATTCGTTGCACAGCCACTTTGGAGAAGCTCTTATGGCTATAAATTGATGCTGAACAGATAGTTATAATAATTAGAAGAGAAGCCCTCCTGTAGTTATGGTAGAAGTCAATAACCAAACTGTCTTACTCACCAAATACTAGACAAAAATCATTTCCCCAGATCTCAATCATGAGGTTTATAAAGCTGGAAAACAGAACCATGGTGGGAATTTTAGTAAGTGGAATGTGGTGACCAATACAAGGGATAGGAGCATCTACACCCACAAACACTCAAGGGCTTAAAAAGTGGACATAGAGTATTTTGATGAAACTTCATGGAAAGACATCATGAAACTCCCATATATTGGCAGGCAGAGGATCCTAAGTCTAGAGTTAGAGAAGGAAGGGAGAATAGAGATCATATTCTAGTCCAATTATTCAATTTTACAGACAGGGGAACTGAGACCCAGGGAAAGGAAGGACTTTGCCCAAGGTCATCCAAATAGTAAATAACAGAGGCAAGATTCCAACCGAGCCCTTCTGATTTCAAAGCCAGTGTTCTTTCACTGCAGTCAGGTAATGAGCATTTTTTTTGCACTTACTATTTGCCAACCTAAAATATTGGGGATACATAGAAAAACAAAAATATGATCCTTGCCTTCAAGGAGCTCACACTCTAATGGGGGAAATGATATGTAAATGACTGTACTACAAGTAGATGGAAAGTTGTTGGTTTGTACTTCATTCTGGAAGAGGACCGTGACATCTGGAAGATGATGCCATGACTTGCAGGTCAATTGGATTAAAGTGAGGCAGGGCTATGAAAAGTCACCAACTCCACTTGCTCCTCCCTAGCCATCTGGATCCAGTGACCAGATACACATCAGGACAACTGGAGATGGCCCTGGATATAGAGGGAGATGGAAAGTTATAGCAAAACGAATCACTAGCACTAGGGGATAATTGACAAGCTTCCTTCAGAAGGCGAGATCTGAGCTGAGTCTTAAGGTAAGCCAGGAGTCATAGTAGATGAGAGAGAGCATTCCAGGCATGAGAGATATCTAGTGAAAAGTCAGAGATATAGGAAATGAAGTGTCATGTGAACAGCAAGATGGTAGGCTATCTCTCAAGTAATGAAGAGACAGAGAAAGAGACACAGAAACAGAAACAGAGATGGAGATAGAGAGACAGAGAGAAAGAGACAAAGATAGAGACAGAACAAACATAAAGTGAATTTGTAGCCTGGTGAGCTTGTTTTAACTACTTTCTTCAACCATGTTCAGTGATTTGGGAATAAAAGTAGAAAAAGTAAGTAGTAAGGATAACCCAAAGTGGAGGAGTATGACATTAGGCAAAGCATAAGATCAAGAGAGGTAAGTAAACCAGTCTGCCTATAAATAATTTTCTAAAGTGGCTGCCATATGGTTTCTAGATGAAGCAGATTGGACTATTGCACTCAGATTCGTCACTGTTCTGCAGTGTCCAACACTTTGTGACCCCATTTGGAGTTGTCTCGGCAAAGATATTGCAATGGATTATCATTTCCTTTTCCAACCCATTTGGAAACTGAGGCAAACAGGGTTAAGTGATTTGCCCAGGGTCACCTAGGTAATAAGTGTCTGGGGCTGGATTTGAACTCAAGAAAAGGAATCATCCTGATTCTAAGGCTAGGGTTCTGTCCACACCACCACCTGTTTTCCCTCACTCAGACCAGTGCATACATTCAAGCAGTTGGGGGTCCTGAACTGTTTGGTGTTTAGAGAACACGTTGCTTCCCCCTCCCCCAGACGTTTTGAATTGCAAATTGAGGTTTAATTTGGATGAATTCTCCCTGAGTACTCTTCCTATTATCCCTCTTGTTTCTTTCTGGGATTCACCTAAGTGTTTTTGATTATTTGTCTTCACTGGAACAGTTCAAATTTTCAGATTTCCATTTTGGTGGCTTCCTGCTTTTTAAAATGACTTTTATTGCTGTCTTTTTGATTTTACGTCAACTAAATTTCAGTGTTTGTATCACCACCACCCCCATCCATTCTATATAATAATTTTTAAAAATTAAGACAAAGAATAAAAGAAAGAAGAGAGCAAAAGTGGCTAACATAAAAAAAATAAGACTTTGACATACAGATGTACCTTGGAGATATTGTGGGTTCAGTTCCTTATTACCACAATAAAATAAATATCACAATAAAGTGAGTTACACAAATTTTGGGTTTCCCAGTACATATAAAAAAAATTACATTTATGCTATATTATAGTCTATTAAGTGTGCAGTAGTATTATATCTAAAATATGTACATATCTTAATTTTAAAAACACTTCATTGCTAAAAAAAATAATGTTAACCATCACTTGAGCCTTCAGCTAGTATAATTGAAGAGGCAGACGATGTTCAGAGTTAGGTTGTCCAGAAAGAATTTGGGGGCAGAGATTCTCCTAGAAAAGAGAGCTTTATTGTCGCAAAAGTGGCGGACTAGTCTTTATGTGCACTAGCAACCTGAGATAAGACAGGGTTTTACTTTTATACCCAAATTTGGGGCACTCAGTTAGAGATGGGTAGTGTGCTCCTGTTTGGGTAGTTAACCACAAGGGAAGGATATCAGCAAAGGGGAAGTCGGTATGTAAGGGGAAGCAGGAAAGGAGACCCAGGTGTGTTGAGGACTTTACAAAATGGTTTAAGGATGTGGTCACAAAGCAGGGAATTTAACTTGCAACATTCAAGGATATGGGCACAAACCATAGGGGTTAGTCACATATTCAGAAAATAACAAGGTTTTCTTGTCAACAAATGGAGCCCCTGGTTAACGGGCAGATTTGGATTTAGGCAAGGCTTTCATTGTTGCTGGACACAAGTAATCTTTTTGCTGGTGGAAGATCTTGCCTCAGTGTTGGTGGCTGCTGACTGATCAGGGTGATTGTGCTGAAGGTTGGGGTGGCCCTGGCAATTTCTCAAAATAAGACAGCAGTGAAGTTTGTCACATCATTGACTGACTCTTCCTTTCACTTGAACATTTAGAAGCCATTGTAGGGTTATTCAAAGATCAGTGATTACAGATCACCATGACAGATAATAATAAAAAAAGTTTGAAATATCATAAGAATTACCAAAATGTGACAGACACAATGTAAGCACATGCTGTTGGAAAAATGGGACCAATAGAGTTGTTTGACCCAGGGTTGCCACAGACTATAAAAAACTGCAAAATCTGCCAAGGGCAATAAAAGGAGGTGTGGCAGTACAGGCAACATTCCACACCCTCTTCTTTGGGGCCATGCCAGGTTGTTTTTAAAATAATTTTTCAACATTCATTTTCAACTGTTTTGGAGTTGTTCTTTCTATTTCCATGTCTATTGATGCAGTCATGATTAATCTGCCTACTTCCCTCGGCATCAGTTCATTAAGAACCTTCCATGCCTCTCTGTATTTGTCACATTTGTAATTTCTAAGGTATCAATATTTTGCTCACTTTATTTACATAATTCCACAGTGCTTTCCAGAATGATTATCCGGTTTGAAAGTTGTTTGGCTCCTTTCTAACCTTTCCTGACTCATCTCGGAGGTGATTTTTTTTTAAACATTTAAATAGCACTTTCTAGAAAGTTTTAAATGATCACTTTTATTTACTCTCAGGTCACCTAAGAACATATGAGAAATTAGCCCTTTTGTCACTGTTTTACAGAAAGGAAATCTAAGGCAAAGAAAAGAAGAGTGAATTCTCAAGGTCACAGTGCAAGTCAGGAAAGAAGTCGGAATAAGATCTTATCCCCTCGAGCCAAACTAACATTTCCAATACTCTTCCAATTGGTGTATTTTCCAAGTGTCATTCACACACAGTTGATTCCCCCCAGTAAAGCAGTAAGAAAGATTTTAGACAACCTGGGCTTTACCAAGTGGTGTCCCTATGGTCCTTCATTGGACACACTAATCATGACTCCTGGGCATAACCTTCCTACAAGCTATTACCCAAGAAGTTTAGTTCAGCTATTACCCAAGAAGCTCAGAATTAATCTCTCAATTAAAATGTATCAAACTTCTGGATTAAATCCTCTTCACTGTAATTCTATAGGAAAAGTCAATCCACTTCATCCAGCAGGATACTTATTCTCATTTTTGTGGATTTCTCTCATACATCTTAGTCTTCTCTGAAAAAGACAGCTCTATGTGGCTTTGGGCAAATCCCTTACCTTCAGGGGCTTGTACTTTTTTTCTTCCAGATAATATGGAAGATAAAAATCAACCTTCATATGACTAGTCTAAAGACTCATTTAATAGATACTGTAACATTTAATATCACAAGATGGTCTTGGAGTGGGGAAGGGGGGTGATGTTCCTTTCTAATGGGGTCCTATGTGACAATAAATGGTCCCAGCAGTAATACTATAACCTCAATTGGAGTGAAATTAGTATCTGATAGGGTCTAGGCTTGATGCTGGGAGAATTCCAGGTGGTAGCAATACTAAAGCCAAGAAGTCATTACCAATAAGCAGCTAGGCCTCCACTGCCCTCACCCCACCCCACCCCACCCACAACCATAGAGTTGTCTCTCCTCCATTCCATTTTGCCTTAATTATTTCTATTATTAAGTCTAAGGGATAATTCTCTCTCTCCCTCTGTCTCTGTCTTTGTCTCTCTCTGTCTCTGTCTGTCTGTCTCTTTCTCTCTCTCTTCCCTCCCCTCCCAGTGAAGGGAATTCAGGAGCTCCTCTCCATAACTCACCTCACCTGTAGGAGTAAAATATTTTCTGCCTCTTTAAAGGAAAAAAAAACTTCTTCCTGCTTTCACATCTTGATAGATAACAAACATATGTACTATAAGTTGGTGTTCACTGCTACTATTTTATACAAATAGGAGTAAAATTAATACATAACTTGTGAAAGAACAGAAAACAATTACGGTGAAATTCATTTGGAATACTGACTACCTGGAATGCCAGATGTTTGTAAAGAAGAAATTAGACTTTACCTTCCTTTACTCTTCAGTTCTTTGGGTTGGTGAGGGGAATGGAAACTGAGTTGTTCAGACAATTGAGTACCACCTAACCACCAGAGATGGAAGAAGAAAGGTGTCAGGGGCTCGGTATTTCAAACTTGGCTCATTGCCCCCCAGTGAGACTAAAATTTCTTGTTTCTCTCATTGCCTATCTAAACAGCTGTTGGCAGTCTCTCTAGCTCAGCCCCTCAAGTTCAAATCTCCATTGCTTTTAACAGAAACTTAAATGATGTCCAGGGGAGAGAGAGTACATCCTAAAGGGCAAACCACATCCTTCTGACTCCAATCCATTCTGCCACTGTTTATGTGGCTTGGTCAAGATGACTACTCCCAGTGCTCTTTCCCAGCATCCTCAACTTTAAGTTCTAAAGATCCTCACTCCCTAGTGGCCACTGGGTAAAAAGTCTGCTCAGTTGCCATGGTTACTTTTGCTCTCTCACATCCCAACCCACAGTCACTAATTGACAAGTCAGTCACTATATTTACTACCATTTTTCATACTTAGACTTGTAAACCTATGGAGAAACAAATGCTGTCTCCTCTATTTGAGTCATAACTAAACATAAAATGAGAACGTGAAATCTTTTCCCAACCTGGGACCCAGAAGGAGAAACACAGTTTCATTTCTAATCATTGTAACAAACATGTCTTGAAATTGTGTTCTATGCTAGGAATGAGAACACAGAGAATAAAACTAACTGTCCCTTGTCCCCAGGTGCTTGCCAGCTCTTTCTCTCTCTCTCTCTCTCTCTCTCTCTCTCTCTCTCTCTCTCTCTCTCTCTTCTACTACTTTGCCTGTAGTCAGCTTTTTTTTAATATTTCATATTCTCCCAGTAGAATGTAAGCTGCTCAAAGAGAGTGATCATTTTGTATTTGTGTTTATATTCTGAATGCCTAGCACAGACCTTAAATATAGCAGATACAGACCAGAATATAGCACATAAATGTTTATTGATTTCAATGAAGTTGTCATTCACAAATAACTATATTAGGAAGAACATGTTAGAAAGTTTGAGAGAGGAAAGATAACTTTCAGTTGGGGAAACTAGGTAAGACTTTATATAGAGAAAGTAACACCTGAGCTTAGTCTTGAAGGAATAGTAGGATTTCTGAAAAGAGAGACAAGAAAGGGATGCACTCTGGGTCTGGGAGATGGTCTGTGCCAATATATGGATTCACCAAATAAAACTCAGGGAAACTCTAGTAATGAAGTGTGATTAGAATGTAGTGGCCACAACGGGAAGTACTAAAATAAGACCGGAAAGGTAGATTAGAATCAGATTTTGACTAACCTTAAATGCCAGACAAAGTCAAAAAACACTGGGAGTAAACGTGATAAAATCTGAATAGATTAAGAGATTCCTGAAAATATTTTACGGTTGATTGCAAGTACCTTACTGCTTTTAGGCATTGTTTCTTTGACCTTTACTCTATTGTTATTCTGTCTTTTTAGTTGTATTCTACTCCTTGGGGGTCAGAAAAAATGATATAAGGACTTGTTTAAGAACTTTGGAGTTGTTTGTGTGACATGGGAGACACTGGCACAGGACTGCTTAGCACAGCGAGCCCATGTCAAAGAAGGTGCTGTGCTCTATGAGCAAAGCAGGATTGAAGTAGCTCAAAAGAAACATACGATGCACAGATTTGGAGAAGCCGCCCCACATGTTCACAAGGACTATTTGTACACAATCTGTGGTATAGCATTCAGAGCTCATGTTGGTCAGATCAGCCACACCTGGACAGATCCTAACTTTACTCTAACATAGTTGTAGGAGGCCAATTCTTGATTCTTGGGGGTCCGTTCCTATGTAGATGTCCTTGATGGCAGTGGCTTTGGCCCCTAGGCTTTGGAGCCTGCTCTTGAGAGCATCCTTTTTTATGTGAATGCATTTTATCGGAGTTAACTGACTTTCCCTAAGACTTTTTGGGTGCCTAGATAACAAAGCCTTCTCTGAGCTACCTCCGGGATATGACAGACTATCATAATCACAACAATATTCCAGGATATGATGGACGAAGCTATTTTTAAGAGTACTTGGATCTTTGTCAGCTTGATCTTTAAAAACCTTGTTCAACAAATCATTAAATTAAATTATATAAATTATATTAAATAAATCATTAAATTAAATGGAGTTCATAGTTCTTCCTTGAACTACCCACATGGTCTGGTCATTTCTTATTGACATCTTCAATCATGCTCAAGTGCTGGACACTGAGCAGTCCCCGGCACACCGTGGTGTCATCTTGGTTCTCTTCAAGAACAAAGGACAACAACCAACTCTTCATGACCCCATTTGGAGTTTTCTTGGCAAAGATATGGGAGTGGTTTGCCATTTCCTTCTCCAGCCCATTTTATAGATTAGGAAACTGAGGCAAACAAGGTGAAGTGTCACAATTAGTAAGTATCTGAGTTCAAATTTGAACTCAGGTTCTCTTGATTCCAGACCCAACATTCTATCCGCCGTGCCACCTAACAGCCCTACAGATACTCTATTGTATCATACACTTAAATAGAACTTTTTTAATACTAGATTCATTATTTCATTGGTATAATGAGTTCCAGGTAAGAAAATTCCTTATATGCATATAGATCCTCACTTGCTTTGTCTTAGAGAGTAACCCAGGGCACTAAAAAGTTAAGTTTAAACATCTTCTATATCCTGGACACTGTCCTAAGTCTTAGGACCTAAACAAAAGCAAAAACTGGTGTCCCTGCCCTTAAGGAGCTTACAACAAAGGGTCACCTAGGCATAATAGAGGAAAAAGTAGGGCTTGGACTGAAGTATTCCTTGTTCCAAAGCCAACTCACTATCAGCTAGCCAAGACCTTTCATTTTACACCTATGGTAGCTAATATTTATGCTCAACTGTTTTAATAACATGTTCACAAAAACATCCAAGTGTTTCTACTCAACACCTTTCTCCTTTGTATGGAGAGATTTCTTTTTAAGCCAATCTAAGAGTTGTACATTTTACCCCCTTCTCATGCAGTCTTCAGTCTAGCTCCAAATAACTCTTAGTCCCCGTATAGGACACTCAGTTTTCCATCCAGTATGCTATGAATAACTAGAATATTCTCCTGTCTACATCTAGTGGGTGGTCTAGACCAGTGGTATCAAATTCAAATAGAAATGGGAGATACTAACACATACAGAAGGATCTCTGTGGGTCACATATTGATTTAATTTTAAAATGTAATATTATCCATTTTTATTGTATTTTTATTTATTTTGTTAAAAATATCCCAATTACAATTTAATCTAGTTCAAGCCATACTAGGGAGTGTTGTCTTCATTTTAGACAAAGAATTGATGGGACAGTAACAGAAGACTTCCCTATCACCCACAAAGCAATAAGGAATGTGAAATGATAGAAATGATGGGCAGAGAGACCAGGGATGTTAATTGTAATTATGCCACAACAAGCAAACAGCTAGCCCACTCCAGGTCATATATGCCTAAATATACATGTCTCCTGGGGGCTGAATACCAAGCAAACAGGGTTTCACTGGCTTACAGTATTTTCTATGTTCTGCATTTTCTAGATATTTCTATATATTACAGTATTTATATATATATATGTATATTTTCTATACTTATTTATGCACATTCTGTTTCCTCCAAAAGATGTTGTTTTATCAACAAATGTATCCTCCAACCTTCTTAATGGTGTAACCCCTATCCCAAGACCCGGCAAGACAGAGCCTTCATGTCCACCACTAAGGAGAGAGTCTCATACCAATGGGCTTTTGGAAAAGGGCTACAGTGACAGGTGCTGCTTCATCTTGTATTTCAGTATCTAGTACCAAGAACACCTCCTGGAACATTTCAGAAACTTCATAAATGCTTGCTGAATGAATTGAATTGAACTGGATTTATCTTAGAGGAAATAATGTTACCAATGATTTTTAAGGTAGAAGAGAGGGCATGATCCAACCTGTGAATTAGGGAAAAAATAACTTTGGTAAGAGCATGAAGAATGGATTAAGCAG
>JAQQSW010012574.1:0-12498 GCA_028646575.1 Pseudocheirus occidentalis
TCTTCTTCTTCTTCGGCTAACTCAGACACAAGAGGGATAACAACAGCAACTCTCCTCCCAGGATTATAATAAGGCTCAAATATGGAAAGCACTTTGCAAACCATAACGTGCTATATAGATGTTAGTTACAGTGATTACTTAGCTCTGTGTTGAGTACTGAATCCCCCTCTCCTTCTCTCCATTCCCCACCCCACCCCCATGCCCCTCAGATAAGGAAAAAGGGTTTTTAGAAAGTTCGGTGCAGCCGAGATGGTAGATGTTCCTGTAAATCCTGGTACGTGTCTTGGCACCGCAGCAAACTGCCACAGAGAAGTAGCCAATAGCTCCTCCATCCATGAGTGCCTGGCAATACACTTCTCCCTCTGCTTCTCAGAAATTGCCATTCTTAGAACTAAGCCCTATTTCCTATCAGCCGATGGTTGTTTATCCAGAGCGCCAGGCCCGGTCCCCATCAGGCCAGTATCTGGAGACACAGCGCTGGCCTCCTGGGCTTCCACAGATCTGACCGGAGGGTCCTGGGGCCCAAGGCCTGGAATCTGTCATTCTTCTCCCCCTCAAAAAAACAAATAAACAAACACCCACAAAATCTGAATTCCCTTGGAACAAAGGAGAGCCAAAGCCCAAATGATGAAGTTAGTTCCTAGACAAAGCATATATTAACTCCATTGCCACCCTGTTAAATGTCCTTTATTCCTTCTGCAGGTCTGCCTGGAGACCCCGACTCTCCTCTAGTGACACCTTAGTCTTGAGGCTAACATGTCCCTAGAGTCTAGGGGACTGTTTCCTGTACAGTCTGCCCCTGTTGGACAACACACAAAAGATGACAACAGTTTAGAGTACTGAGAGACCCTCCACCCTGGGAACCGTCATTTCAGACACTAAACCAGCTCCTCAGCATCCTGGAGGGGCAAGTTCATTATCAATTCTATGCCTACATCTGTGTGTTAGTGCTTTCAGGTTTGTCAAGTACTTACAAATATCACCTCATTTTATTCTCACAACAACCCTGGAAGGTAGGTACTATTCCCATTTTATAGATGAGGAAACTGAGGCATAGACAACTTAAGTCATTTGTCCAAGGTCACATAGCTAGTGTTTGAGATCACATCTGAACTCAGGACTTCTTGACTCCAGGTTCAAATCCCTATCCACTGAGCCACATGTATGTATATCTATAAATACACTTACCCATCCATACACACATAAATGAATACACATACCAATACACATATGCATATATAAATATACATATAGGTACATACAGGCACACACACACACACACACATTTCTGTATGGGTACACATAAACCCCATCCCCAAGGCTCCTAGATTTTATACACAGACACAGACACACACACACACACACACACACACACACACACACATATATATATATATATATATATAATATTATAATGAGCTTATATACAATAGATACAAAAGGAATAAGTCCTTTTGAGAGCACTGAGCACTGAAAATCAGTCAAGGTCCTGTGCAGAAGGTGGTGCTTGAGCTGAGTTTCGATGAAAACCCAGGATTCCCCAAAGAGGAACAGAGGATGGAGAGAATTCTAGGCACTTGAACAGCCGGTACAAAGGCAAGAGAGAGTATTATTGGCACAGAACAACAGAGCAAGAAGACATGCATGGAAGGGAATCATCTGTAAGAAGGTTGAAAAGGTAGAAAGAGACTACGTTTTGAAGAACTTTAAAAAGCTATTTTTATATTGGATTCTAGATATAACAGGAAGCCACTGGAGTTTACTGACTGGGGACAGATTAAGCTTATATTGAGAGATAGTCACTGGCAAGCTGTATGGAGGGTGGATAGGAAAGGGAAGAGACCACAACAATAAAGAGGTCAAAGTTGGGTAGAATGAGTTCATCTGGCCAAATTGCCTAGAGCGGTGGTTCTCAATCTGTGTGTTATGTTCAATTTGTAACAATGAAAATACATCCTGCATATCAGATATTACATTATGATTCATAACAGTAGTAAAATTACAGTTATGAAGTAGCAACGAAAATAATTTTATGGTTGGGGGTCACCACAACGTGAGGAACTGTATTAAAGGGTCACGGCATTAGGAAGGTTTGAGAACCACTGGCCTAGAGAATCCAACAGCAGGATTTCATAAAGCACCAATGCCATAAAGATCACCTAGGCTACTCAAGATTTGTTTTCTGGGGCTCAGAAAGAAAATTATTTAAAAGAGTGCTAATATTTTAAAGTCACCTTTGTGCCCCCAATTATCGATTCTCTTCTCTCAACTATGCTCGGATGTATCTGGTTCTTACCACTCTCTCCTTTAGGAAACACTCAGAGGTCAGAAGAAGTAATACAAGGACTTTCTCAAGGTGTCTAATTTTGCAGTCAATTGCGTGCCATGGGACACTCTGGCAAAGTGTGCCCACATCAAAGAAGGCACCGTGCTCTGTGAGCAAAGCAGAACTGCATTAGTTCAAAAGAAATGTGAGATGTTCAATTTTAGAGATATTTCTACTCCAAATGTTCACGTGGACTATTTGTTCCTGATCTGTGGTTGAGCCTTTGCAGCTCTTATCAGTCTCATCAGCCACAAGTTGGACACATTGTACTTGAATCCCAACATGGTGATGTCATTTCGGTCCTCTTCATGAACAAAGGCCAATAACCAATTCAGTTGAAAGCACGTTTTGTCTCATTAGGATTAAAACCACTACCACACACAGTTTAACTTACATGTAGATTTCCTAGTCAAGAAACAGGGGAACTCTCCCTCCCCCATTTCAGATTTGAGAAATCATGGTCATCCTCCACTTCCACACTGACCCCTGTCCAACACATATGTTCATAAAACACACGGCAGCAAACGCTATTCTTAACAATACCGACTTATACATATTAAAAGGGTGTCTAGATCTATGATTTCACTGGTTATAGGGAACACCTTTTGAGGAAATGTCTCTCGGTATTCATCAGAGCACTGAACCTGGAGTCAGGAAGAAGTGAGTTCAAATCCAGCCTCAGACACTTAACTAGCTGCTTGACTCTGGATATGTCACTCCACCACTATCTGTCTCAATCTCCTCATCTGTAAAATGGGGGTCATACTAGCACCTACCTCCCAGGGATACTGTAAGGATAAAATCATATATTTTACAAAATCTTTACAAGTCTGAAATTGCTATATAAATGTTATTTACAAATATATGTGTGTGTACATACCCACATTTAGAAAGAATATATAACTCTATTGGCCAAGAAATACGACAAGGTAATATTTATAAATCAGTATTACTCACTCTGTATTCACCAACTGTAAACATACACACATACATGCACAAGCACACATGCACACACACATACACACACACACACACACACACCCTTTTCATTCTTCTTCCTAAAACATACTATGTTTTTAGTCCCTTTCTTCTAGGGTCACAACTTTTTTTTTCCCTTTAATTTGAAATTCATACTGTAAATTAGGAGGAGTTGGAACAAATAATGAATTGCCCTACAGGGAGAAGCCTCATCCCAAATGCCCAGTGAGGACTTCTATCTCCTCATATCCTTAAGCTCGACCTGCTAACCACTAAGTAACAAGACCTTAGCATCTAGATCTAAGGACCCAACCCAAGAACAAATTCTCAAACGCAGACCATTCTGACAAGAGAGCTGCCCCTCTGCAAAGCAAGCACAGCAGGAGGGCTGGAGAAAAATGAACATGTTGATATTATGACCTTTTCCTTTTTCCTCCTGTTGAAAAGTATCAAAGGACCTCACTTCCTCCATGTGGAATTAAATGCCTGATAAGCGATAAGAATGGGGAGAAAACAGCCAAGAGATCCTGGCAAGGGGCTTGCTCTGACCACCATGTGGGAGGGCGACAAGGTAGAACCTCAGTCCTGACCTGGAGCAAGTCCTAGGTCACATCTACATCTGAATCAGATCAAGGACCAGGAATTCCCATCTGTACCTTTTCACAGCCTCCCGGTTGCTCTCCCTGCCCCAATCCATCACTCACTAATGTAATAAAGTCCATAAAGTCTGACTTACTCCCCTCAGTAAACTCAGTGCTTCTACCACCCCTACTGCTTTCTATTAAACTCTTCTGGCATTTAAAGCCCTTTCCCACCTGGTCTCCAACTACCTTTTCACCTTATCAGATGAACTGGTCCTCTTCCTCTGTTCCTTCTGTTACACGATCCTTCCATTCCCTTTGTGTCTTTATATTTAATAGCCACTTCCCCCATATTGAGAACTTACTCATCTTCCTCAACTTAGTGCCTTGGAATGAATACCTGGTTTGACTCAAAATTCAGCTGGGATACCACCCGCTATGTGAAGACTTTTCTAAGTGCCCCCAACTTCCAGTACTCTCCACACCACTCCAACTCCCAAAAAACCACCTTGTATTTATTTTTTATGTGTGTGTGCATATATGTGTGTGTGCATGCGTGTCTGCGTGCATGTTGTCTCCCCTAAAAGGATATAAAATTTTTGAGGGCAGGTAGACTTTTGCTTATGTTTTTGTCTTCATTGCCAGTTCTAAGCACAAAGTGCTTGGTAATAAATGCTTGTTGATTGAGATTGAACCTAAAAGTCCATTCAAGCCTCTTGCTGCTAAATTTACACAGAGAACTTTGTGAAACTTCATCTGGCAAGTTATGAAACCTTCGAAAGGAATTCAGATTCCAACAAGATCTATTTTAAAGCATGCTGCCTCACTATCCACCAAATCTCTGTCTCTGTCTCTCTCTCTCTTTCTCTCTCTCCCCCCATCTCCCTCCCTCCACTAGTGTCAATACTTGAGAGTTCACAATTCATCCATCAGCAGACAGTGGTCAGTAATAACTCTGATTAGTCCACAACCAAGTTTACTAGACAGAGTCTTTCTTACTCTGATCTTAACTTCTTAACATCAACATTGGTGATCTCAGTGGTTTGGCAAATGACCTACTTCCTATTGGACAAGGAAACTGCATCGACTCCACCCACTGAAAAACACACAAAGAATCTACTACAAGTATTAGAGCTTCTATAGGAATGATTTGACTTTTTACCTACATTTTTTTTCTTCCTATAAGCTAAATAAATACCAAGAGTAGCTTTACAGTAGATGCAAAAGAAAATGACTAGGGAGTGTTCCGAGCTGCATTTTCGTATCCTAGTAAAAACCCATGAATGAATGGTCCAAATACTATGTCAGCTCTTAAGAACTGGAGGCAAAGTGGAAGAAAGAATGAAATCTTGGAGAACGGACTAAGCTGTGCTCTTGAAAATCAGTGTACAAGGGCCAGTAAACAATAACAACAACACGTATCTATCTTGCATTTCTAATACACAAGTAGAAATACAGATTCCTTATGGTGCTCTGAGAGACAACCCCTAGGTAAAGGTGGCCAGATGACTAGTCATTCACAAGAACTGCGGAACTGTCTGAAGCAAAATCAGTGAGGTGGGGTGTGTGTGTGTGTGTGTGTGTGTGTGTGTGTGTGTGTGTGTGTGTGTGTGTGTGTGTGTGTGATGCGTGATGCATGTACGTTATACACATAATCAGTGGTACTGACAGAGTAAATATACAGGGATACACACACACACAAAATCAGTGAGATGGGTAGTGTGTGTGTGTATGTGTGTGATGTATGCATGTACGTTATACACACCATCAGTGGTATTGACAGAGTAAATCTACAGGACACACACACACAATCAGTGAGATGGGCACAGTACGTAGACTATCCTGCAAGCATTTTGCTTCTGTAGGCTATAACTACAAGTATACTGCCTTTCCTAACACTTGGCAGAGAAGAGACCAAGGTGACATCACAGTTATTTTGGCTTCACAAATACTCAGGAATCAGGGCAATGGAAGGTAATATTAACGCTGGGTTTGAGAACAAAATATAATGAGCCTAAACAACCATGAGTACATGGCTATGTGATGAATGGCATATGCACATTCAATCTGCCCTGACACTAGCTTCCCAGAAAAAGAGATGACCAACCCATTCTCTTCTTCCTCAGAAAAGTCAACAAAAATTTTTGGGTAAAAAAACTACTATTCACTATCTGAAAAAAATTTAATCTGGATGGATGGATGAAGAGAGGGACAGACAATTCTTAATCTAATATAGACTAAGGATGAAGCACCGAATTCTAAGGAAGAAAAGCACTTTTAAAAAACACCAGAAATAATACTATTCCACATGTCTAATGGGTGAACACCGTCAGCCAAACAGAGTATTTCTCAAGTGTTCCATTTCAAACAGAGCAAAATAACAGAACTGTAATGTCCTTTCAGGTTGCCAAGAGGAAGGATCCTGTAACACGTCAGAAACATTTTTTTTAAATCACCAGAACCTCAATATAAGAATCTTAAATTGGCTGGGGAAGAACAAAGAAGATAAACAACCACAGCATCCCATCCTCCAAACATGCTTACCTGAGACTTAAGAACTCTGACCAAAGGGGCAGCTGGGTAGCACAGTGAATAGAGCACTGGCCCTGGAGTCAGGAAGACGGGAGTTCAAATCCCGCCTCAGACACTTAACACTTACTAGCTGTGTGACCTTGGGCAAGTCACTTAACCTCAATTGTCCTGCCTTGCCCCCTCAAAAAAAAAAAAAAAGACAAAGATTTCTGACCAAAGCAAAGATCAACCATGATTCCAAAGAACTTAAGACAGAGGTGTTGTATCCAAGGTGCTGGCTGAGACAAGGACCACGTGGGAATTTGTTTGGCAGGATTATGCACAGCTGCTACAGGGATTGTGTTGTTGTTGTTGTTGTTTCACTCAAGTCAGGTGGAAAAGGGTTTGGGAGGGAAAAATTTATCTACTGAAAAATGAAAAGAAAGACTTGATTTTAAATGTTTTTATCTAACTTTCACTTGAAGAGGCGGATTCCAAATTCACTACCTTGACCCTGACCTTGGCCAAGTAGTTTAACTTCTTAGGGCTTAGGTGTCCTCCTATTTAAAATGAGAAGGTTAGAGCAGATGAGCTCTGAAGTTCCTATCGGCTCTACATCAACAATCCCATGACCTGCAGTGATAGCGGTAAACTCACTACTCTGGAAATGATTTATTCCATTTGGGGACAATTCTAAAAATTAGGAATTTCTTCCTTATGCTGAATTAAAATCTGCCTTCCTAGAAAACATCAATCCACTGGCTCTAATCCAGCAACCAGGAGGGACAAAATGTAATTCATCTTTGACATAACCACCCTTCAAATGTTTGAAAAAAATCCTGTCCCTTCCTCTCACCACTAAGTCTTCTTAGCCCCCAGAAAAGCAACTCTATCATGCTTCCCCCTACCATGCAGACCAGAGGTCCTACTTCTAACCAGGCTCCAGCTGCCACAACTGAGGGTAAGGTACTCTTGGGAAGAAGGGGCCACCACCCATACCACTACCAATTTTAAGGTAAGCTTAGGGGTCCTAGGAGTAGCAATGCGCCCCCACCCCCTGCAAACTCCCAACCACAGATCCCGATTACAGTCTGTACCCCCCTCAAATGTACTTCTATCTCAGAGGAGAGCAACCTTTGCAGAGAAAGGACGCAACAGATTGAGAAGGTACTGCAACTCCTAAGTCCCCAAAAGCCATGAATACGAAAAAAACAGAAAGGAGTATTGTTTTAGCAATGGATTTAACACTAGAGAAGATGTTGCTGCGCCCCAGAGACTTCAGGGGCTTTCCATCTACCCTAAAACCAAAACCTCTATACGTGTTATCTTCTTCTTTAGAATGTGAGCTCCCGGAGGGCAGGACTGGCTTGTATTTCTATCTGTATCCTCAGTGTTTTCCACATCTTAATAAATGGTTTGTTTTTTTTTCATTTATTCTCTTCCCTAAACACCACATTATCCCCAACCAAACCTCTGATGACGTGGTTTTAAATTCCTTCTAGGAAAGAACTGATAAATAGAAGTGTGCAGAGTATGGTTTTACATATATTTATAAATCTGCATCAAATGGTGGCCTTGTTGAGCACAGGGTGGGCAGGGAGGGAAAGGAGACAGTCTGGAACACAAAATATAGCAAGAATAAATAAATAAATAAAGAGGACAAAATAAATCTCCTCTACAATATTTTTCCTCTTTGCACAATATATTAACTCATTCTCATTTTACCTTTTTTATACCCAAAATGCTTTTTGGTCACATATCTCCTTCCTCTATTTGAGGAACGCACTTTTTTAAAGCTAGGTGTGGTACTTTTCCTATATATGAAATAAATTTCATCTTACGAGATCAGATACATAATCCAAGCTTATCAAGGGCTTCCTGGATTCTGATGCTGTTATCTAACAAATAAATTATTCTTATCAAATCTGTGTCATCTGAAAATTTGATAAACTTGATCTGATGAACTTGATCCAGCTTCATCGAGTCACTGATAAAATATTTCTTCCATCTGTTAAATGAGGAAGTTGGACTAGATCATTTCTAAGGGCCCTTTCTAGCTCTAAATACATGATTCTATGAATTACTGTTGAATAGAAAAATGGCCCTGGACAGAGACCTGTGGTCCTCTGATGGAGAACTCCTTTGGGTTGACAATTCATTAATTACCACCTTTGGGCCCAACCATTTCTGAATCTAATTAATCACCACATCTTTCTCCATCATATCTATTAATCAAGCATGAGGGAAAAAGATGAAATTTATAAAAACTAATTTTATGATATTCAGTCACATAATGAGGGACAAACCCATCCTGGACCATATCAATCACTTGTTTCTCTTTCTGAGTGATCAGGAATCATCTGTTTGAATAATCAATGCGAGTAATAAATATTAAGATCATCAATACAGAGTTGCAGATGCTATTTATTCCCCTTTTTGAAAACTGGTTCAAACACAGCCTATATAATCCCACCTATGTACCTATATATAACTTTGCTTCAAAGAAAGCACTCTAGATATCTGAAAGTGTTATATAAATGTTAATAATTATCATCAGTCTATTTAATAGTTGTGCATTAAAAAAAAAACCTACAGTGTTTGTCAACATGGCATTAACCATGGTAGTAAATATGCAAGAGAGAGTCCCACTACCAGTGACCCCAGTGCCCGTATCTCTTTTCTCATTCCCTCAAACAGGAACAAAACAAGCACTTCCCAGAGTTCTTGCTGAAAAACTTCTTGCCAAATTCTTGTTAACAGAACCAAAGAAAAGTTTAGGCATTCCCCTCACACTGGATCACTGGGCTCATTTTAGAAAGGAGACTATCCGGGAGCAATTCTGAAAGTATGAGATTCCCCTCCTAAAGTCCATGGAAGTTGGGTCTCCATGACACCCTCTCTGAGGAAGGAAAAAGCCATTTCCTTTCCTAAATGTCAATGGATTGGAGTCAAGTGGCAAAGTCCAACCGGAAGGAAGAAAAATCAAATATTATTCCAAACAAAAAAAGAGAAGGCGGGGGATGGGAAGTTTAGAACCAGGAAAAAATGGTTCATCTGTTGTCAGAGATAAAGGCGTACAACCCAAGAGGAAAATTCTCTGCCCAATAATCCACATACTTTGCCTGTTTAATAAGACAACTAACTGATTTTCTCCACGTTTCTCACATAAAAGGTGCAATGATTTACGGGGGGAATTAGGGGGGGGCAGAGAAAATGGACTTGCTAAGATTTTAGCTGGGTTTTTTTTCCCCTTTACTAGAATACAAAACCTTCAAGCCAGGACTGAATAGAGCAGGAGACCCAGTGTTTAAGCTACTGGAAACAAGGTAAAATGCTATATTCAAGCAGGAGCTTTACTGACTGATCACATGTGGGTTTTCAGGTAAGTGGATGCAAAACCACCCATCATGGGGAACAAAAGGAAATTCTAAAGAAAGAATGACTCATTTTCAGAGCTTTTTTTTTTTCTGTAAACAACAGTGCCCGCAGTCGATTTCTTCCCCAGCAAACGATGCATCACTGTTTCTCAAACTGCAAAGCACAGAAGGCACTTTCTTCTGAGTCTGACCCTGCAGGAGCTTCAAATACACATACAAAACTGCCACCTAGAGGATAAATCATCCTCCAACACAGCTCGCAGGACAACTGGCCTCCAAAGTGGGACGGGATTTAAAGTTAGAGGGACCAAATCTGGTATAAAACCCTCATGTGATAGGAAAGCAAATGGAGGCTGGCTAGGGAGCCCGGCCAAGTTGACAAAGGTGAGAGTGAGATGCTGGCTATAACAATGCCTTCCCCTGTCTCCGACTCTTACATTTTCTTGCTGTTCATCTGTTTTCAGTCATGACCCCATTTAAGGTTTTCTTGGCAAAGAAATTGGAGCAGTTTGCCATTTTCTTCTCCAGCTCATTTTACAGATAGAAGAACAGAACCAAACAGGGTTAAGTGACTTGTCCAGGGTCACACTGCTAGTGTCTGAGATCAGACTTGAACTTAGAAAGTGGGCCTTCCCAGTGCTCTCCCGACTACTTAATCTAGCTGCCCCAAACTTTAACCTTTTAAACTTTAGCTAGTTTACATTCATTAGTTTCTGTTGTTACTACTGGGTTAGGGTGGGCCTCCTTTTTCCCTTTTCATTCAGAATTCTGATTTCATAGGTGTGGGTGCCTGCACCAGTTTCTGATACAACATCCGTCTATCTATCTATCTATCTATCTATCTATCTATCTATCTATCTATCCCTTAAACATATAGCTTAGATAGAATTTTTCTCATAATATCCTTTCTGCATTTTTGCGAGCATGTCTTCATTGCCCATTTAGAAGCCTGAAGAATTGTGAATATAAAGTAAAAGAAATGCCAGAGAGCACAAATGACATCCATTAAGTGTCTTTAGAAGCTAATGTTCAAAATCAGGATAATGAAGTCTCAGGCTCTGTTCTATGACAAAGTTCACCTGCTCTGCTTTCTTTTTCTGAAAACTGTTTCTGATTTCTTTTGAGAAGTGAATGAGGCAAATCAACAGATTTAAAATAAGGCCGTAGACAGGACTAGACAAATTACAGAAGATCTTCATTTCACCTTTTTTTTCCCCATAAGCCTCAGACATCTCCACACAAAGCTATGTTTGACTCCCCAGCCATTTAGCCTTAACCTAGGGTCTGTGAACTTCTTTTTTTCCTCATTTCAAAATAATCAATTTGCTCTGTAATTGTTTGTTTGGGGTGGTGGGTTGTTTCTTTTTTTTGGTTGCATTTAACAACATTATTCTGAAAAGGAATGCATGGCGAGGAAAAAAAGCTAAGAATCCCTAGTTTACCTTAACACCGATTATGCAGACAGTGGCAAACCTGTCAGCTTAACATGTAAGCTTCTTGAGGAGAGGGACTATATTTTTTTCCTTTTTACATCCTCAGCATCTGGTAAAGTGTCTTTATACCTAGAAAGCACTTAATAAACATTAACCATACTACAATAAACTGAGCTCTGGCTATCCTTAATAGGTCAGTACTCATTACTGTAAACAGGTTCAGGGATTTTTGGTTGGTTGTGGTCGCTGATGTTTTAATACACTGTGGTACAGTCAAAAGAGCACAGAATTTGGAGATTTGGAATTACAAACTATCAGTCCAAATATCAGACCTGTCATTAACATGCCAGGGCTTGGACAAGTTACTTAATCAGTCACTTCTAAACAGAAGCATAAAGTATAGGTCACTGACCTGCCAATAAATCAAGAATGTATTGTGACTGGAGCAAAAACATCAGGAATAAAATAAAGGCAAAGCCATAAGATATGAGGGTTAAGATATGTTAGATCAATGAAAAAAGCACTTCCTCTTCTCTGGTTAGTAAAGTCTTCATAAAAGACTCAGGAAGTTGTTTTAACAAAGGGTAAGATGTGCAGTTAAGCAGGAAGGCAGAGCATGCTAGTCACACTGAAACTCTATTTATAAGTAACGAAAGTGAGAAACAGCCTGGAACGATTAACGGAGGCCTAGCTTTGGAGTTAGGAAGACCGGCGCTCAAGAGCCACAACTGACATGTGCTAACTTGACAACTAACTCAGCTCCCAGGTACCCCAGGAAATGCTAGAAAACTCTGGAGTTCTAATGAAGTTGTACTAGTAGACAAGAGTTTCCAAAAAGGAAGGTTCCTACTGGAACTGGAAAAAAAAAATCTGAGTATAACCAAGGCAATGGAAAAGTGCAAGGAAGTAGTTTGAAGAAGTCTTTCTAGGCACGGGAAGAAAAAGAAACACAGACGAGTCAAGGCTAATCTAGGGAAGAATTCTGGAGTAAGGACATATCCTGAATTAAAGCAGAAATCAGACTTGTAAGCTCCCAAGAAAGAGGGAGCCTGGGTCAGGATTTGGCAAGAATACATCAAACAAAGAAACAAAAGCACACGCACACGCTCACACACACACACACACACACACACACACACACACACACACACACACACACACTATCTACATATACATACATGCACCCACAAAATCTGTTATTTATATAAATATATACATAAAAACCAAAATATGCAGACAAAATATATTCTGCATATATAGAAAACATACACATAAAACAAAATATATCTTGT
>JAQQSW010012575.1:0-12498 GCA_028646575.1 Pseudocheirus occidentalis
CCTCTTGAAAAAGATCCCAAAAAGAAAACTCCTAGGAATATTATAGCCAGGTTTCAGAGCCCTCATATCCAGGAGAAAATATTACAAGCTGCAAAGAAGAAAAAATTTGAATACTGTGGAAACACAATTAGGATAACCCAGGATCTAGCAGCTTCTACAGTAAGGGATCAAAGGCCCTGGAATATGATATTCTGGGGATCAAGGGGGCTAGGATTAAAACCAAGAATCACCTACCCAGCAAAACTGGGTATATAATATTCCAGGGAAAAATATGGTCATTCAATGAGGTGGTGGACTTTCAGGCATTCTTGTTGAAATAACCAGAACTGAATAGAAAATTTGACATTCAAATACAAGAAGCATGAGAAGGTAAACACAGAAAAGAAATCATAAGGAACTTATCAAAGTTGAACTATTTACATGCCAACATAGAAAAATGATCATTATAACTTATGAAACTTTTCTCAGTATGAGGATTGGTGAAGGGAATGTAAATGTATATATATATATGTATACATACATATATGTCCATATAAGAGGGTATATATGCATACAAATACATATGTGAGTATGTGTATATATGTGTACACAGAGGGCACAGGATCAATTGAATAGGAAGGGACGATACTTTAAAAGGTGAAATTCTGAGATGGGAGAGGAATAAAATGAGAGGAGACAGGGAGAGACAGAATGGGATTAATCATCTCACATAGAAGAGGCAAGGGATAACTGTTATAATGGAGGGAAAGAACAGGAAGGCAAAAGGGAAAGGGTCAACCTTACTCTCATTGAATTTGGCTTAGGGAAGGAGTGACATAAACTCTAAACTGCGTATTTTGCCACACAGGAGAGTAGGGGGGATGGGGATGAGAGGTGGGATGATGGAGGGGAGGAGAGGGTGGGGGGGAAGGTTGCTGGAAGTAGATACTTCTGTATAGGGTCAGGGACAGGGTAGAAAATAGACCAAGGGGAGAGGGGGGTAGGATAGGAAGGAGGGACATATAATCTGTCTCTCACAGTGTGCCCATTGTGCAGATGTTCTGTGTAATTACACATGTACAGGCTGTATTGAGTTGCTTGTCCTACCAGTGGGGGTGGGTGATGAGAGAGGAAGGGAAAGAATCTAGAATTTAAAGTTCCATAATCAAATGTTTAATATATATGTATATATAATTATAATAATTATTATTAACTATATCCAACTGGGAATTAAGATATAAAGGCACTGTGGTAGGGAGATCCATCCTGCCCTGCCAGAAAGTCAGAGGGTAAGGGGGAGGACATCAGAAAGAGCAGATTTGGGGAGGAGTTATATGGTGGCATGGCTATTTTGGGGTGGTGGGTGAGGGAAAGATGGGGAAAAATTTATACCTCAAAATCTCATGGAAATAAATAATGTAAACAGGGAAATAAATAAATGAATAAAAACAATTTCACTTGTGACAAATATGTACAGTCAAGCAAAACAAATTCCCAGTTTGACTGCATCCAAAACCCCATTTCTTATTTTGCATCTTGAGTTTTAGACAATCCTCTAAGATTTCAAGGTACAAAACTTACATTGGTAGGAGGAATTGCCACAGTAGAAGTTCCCTACATTAATGAAATTAATTGTTAAGAAGTCTCTTCCTGACATTAAACCTAAATTTGCTTTTTTTTTCTTTTGGTAACTTCTTCACAGTGCTCCTAGTTCTCTCCTCTGGGGCCAACTAGAAAAAATCTAATCCCTCTTCTATATGACAACACTTGGGAAAACTGAAGATAGGTACCAATTCTCATTTCCCCTGTCTCCCTAGGTTTCTTCTCTGTGGGTTAAAATTCCCACTTCCTTACACCTTCTCCCATAGGACAAAGACTCAAGGCCCTTCACCATTCTTGTTGTCATCCTCTATGTGCTCTCTGCTTACTCAATGTCCTCTTAAAACTCTGATACAAAAAGGTAAATGTAATATTTCAAATTATAAGCCCAATAAAAAAGTAGTGTGACTAGCATCTCCTTACTAGTAAGAGATGTGTTTCTTTTAATTTGATCCAAAGTTGTATTAAGTTTTTTGGCTGTTACATTGCTCTGCTTCATCCTGTTGGGTTTTTGTTGTTCAGCCATTTTTCAATTGTGTCTGACTCTTCATGATTCCATTTGGGATTTTCTTGGCAGAGGTGTTGGAGTGGTTTGCCATTTCCTTCTCCAGCTCATTTTATGTTGCTGAGTTTAAAGGCCATTCAAACTTACCAGTCTTTTTCAGAGAAGCTGATGAGTAAGTATATGTCTCCCTCTACTTTTGAAGTAGATTTTTTCATATAAGACCTTACATTTATACCTACTGAATCCCATCTTGTTGGATTCAACCCAATGTTCAAGTTTACTAAGATTTTGGAGGATTCTGACTCATCATTGAGCATGTTAATTTTCCTTTGTGATTTTGTGCCATCAATCTCTCCATCCTTCAACATGCTATTCTTAACATCCTATTAGGTGTCAGGCTCAGTGCTGGGGTAGGCACTGGGGATACAAAGACAAAGGTGAAATAGTTCCTACCTTCAATGACTTACATTCTAATGGTAGAGACATCCATATAAGTATTTATGCAGTGTATGCCGAACAGATACAAAGATTAACCTTTGCAGGGAAAAGGTACTAACAGGTATAGACACCAGAAAAGGTCTTATTAAGATGGAACTTGAATTAATTCTTGGGAGGAAAAAGGGATTCCAAGAGGTCAAGGTAGAAAGGAAATTGATTCCAAGTACAAGGGGTAGAGGAGATGGAATGTTGTATGTGAAGAACACAAAGAAGGATAGTTTGACTGGATTTTGGGGTGTGTGGAGGGAATAAATGTGTAGAGACTAGAAAAGAAGGTGGTAGCCAGGTTGTGATGAGTTTGAAATGCCAAACAAAAGAGTTTACATTTGATATTAGAGGTAACAGAAAACCAGTGGAGTTTACTGAGTATGGGAAGTAGGGAAAGTATGATTGTCAGATCTACATTTAAGTAAAATAATTTTGGAATCTTAGTTTAAGGTAGTCTATGGTATATAGACAGATCTGAAGCAAGAAGACCATTTTTTTTTCTATTGCAGAAATCTGAGAAGAGGCTATGAGGAACTGAATTAGAATGGTAGTTAGGAGTAGAAGGAGCACATAGATGGAAAAGGCACCAAGAGTTCTTCTGATGGCTTCCTTTGTATCTTCCATATCCTGCAGGGTACAGCATGTTCCCAGAGGGAAGGTGACAAGGGACCAGGTGTCTTCCATCTTCCTCAAAAGACTCTTCCATGCCTGAAACCAATGATTTCCATCTGTGCCAGCACAAAGCAACTTCCATCTTCTGCTATCAGTCCAATCTAGAGAAACTCTGGTGCAAAGTGTTTAGTAAAGACTGTCACCAATCAGCAGAGCAGGGTCCCTCAGTAGGAGTTCCCCCCAGAAACGGTCTCTGGTATGGTTGTCAAAATGGTTGGCAAGGCTGTGAAGGAGATGACTAGAGATTAGGGGAGATACAGAGAGGAGATTGCTGCTGGAAACAATACAATTGTAAATATTGAGGGACTGATTATCACGATGTATAAAATAGAGAGAAATAAACATTTGGAGGAAATTTCAAACCTTATTTATATTGGTTGTTGTCCTTCATTCTCGAAGCCGACTAAAATGACATCATTATGCTAGAGTCAAGTTGTAATGTGTACATCTATGGATGATCAGACCAATACAAGCTCTGAATGCTCTACCACAGGTTGGGCACAAATAGTCTATGGGAACATTTGGGGTGGATTCTCTAAATTTGCATGTCCTGCATTTCCTTTGAGCTATTTGAATTCTTCTTTGCTCATAGAGTACAGCACCATCTCTGATGAGAGCACGCCATGCTGAGTGGTCCTGTGCCAGTGTCTCCCATGTCACACAATCAATTGCAAAGATCTTAAGAGAGATCTACAAAAATGATGATGGAACATCAACAAATTCAACTTAATCTCCCATTTATACAAAATCTTCTTGGGGATTATCTATACATCAGCTAAGGATATCTGCCATAAAGGCATTAGTGGACATCAAATAGGATCTTGCAAGCAATATTCAACAATGGGCTACATCTTGGCCATCTCACAATTAAGTGAAAAACTCAGAGATTAAAAATCCTTTTGTGCTTTAGAAACAGCATTTGGTAAGGTAAAATAAAATGCTGCCTTACAGGCTCTTTTACATCAAAGTGTCTCCTATCCGTAATGCAAGATCATTGAGGACTTTTTGGGAGGTGTAACAAAAGAAATAGCTGCTTAATGGTCCTTTGACAATAAACATCAGGTGAGGCATAAAACAGAAGGATACATGTTTGCCAAAATTATCCATTCCTGTGATGGAGGAGATCTAGCACAAAACTGAGTTTGAGGAAGAATTCCCTGTGGATGTGGGGCTTCCAGGGGCTCCTATTTTTGGATGATTTTGTGCTCAATGCATCACACCCCATGAGTACAGATTCTCTTGAAAGAGATCTGTAATCACTCAAAGGGATTTCAGCTGTTCATCCTTGCAGGAAAGATCAAGTGGGTAGAGCATTGGCTAGTGCCCATATTCTAGAGCTGAAAAGGAGGGCAGGTTGTATTATTTTCAGGGAATTGTGAAGCTCTTTTTCTGACATGAAGCTTCCCATGAAAACAAAGGTCCAGCCTTTCAACACTAACATTTGTCCAGTATGGCTATATGGCACAGAGACACAAAACACTACTGACTCCAAAAAACTAAAGAGGAGTATCACACAAAAGGCAATGGAGAGATACATGGCAGGGGTAAGCAGACAGCAAGATATAATGAACAAGGCAGTCTGAAGAAGAAAAAATATTTTTAAAAATTTATGACAGGAAAAGAAGATGGGCTACTTATTTGGCAATAGTGAAGATAATAGGTAGACAACCACAGTGCTCCAATGGTGTTCTTGGGATGCAAAGAAAAAGCATGGAAGGTTTATAAAACATCGAGTGGACCCACATACTGAAGCTTTAGAATATGATGAAAAGAGTCATGTATGATGGACAGGCATTGATAGTTTGTGATCTGAATGGCTGGAGGGAATACTGAAAGTACTGAGCCATCTGAATGCATCTAATCGTCTCATTGAATTCCATTTCTCCATTTCCACAAGAATAGCATGAAGTACTTTACCAAAGGCTTTGCTAAAATCTAGGTAAACTACAGCTCTAACATCCCCCAGATCTATAGGATTAGTTCAGCAATAGATTGGTAACTAAACTGGTTTTGAAGAGTTTTGTAAGTGCTAGGTGGTTAAAGGATCTCATATGAATCCCTGTTAGGTTCTTGTCTGGAAAGAAATTCACTAGGAGCCAAGCTATCTTTTGGCAAAGTTACAGATGTTATTATTATGCTTAGCAGAGGGCAGGAAGAGGTTAAGTGGCCTGCAAAGTGCAGGAGTTAGTGATGCAGAGTTTTATTACCATAAAGCTGTCACTCAAAGGCTAATTATGACAACTAGGTGGGCAAAGGGTGGAATTAGGGAGGGGTTGGGGAGGGGTCTAGGAGTGGTCAGTGCTTAAAGGGACATGTACTTTTTTATCAACTGTGCATGTGAATTACCCATGATTCACTGGTAAATTCCTGAGGGTTGGGCGAGAGAGAGGTGTGGTTTTATGCTTGACATGTCACTAGGTCATTGGGTTGGTCAAGGATGTATGACATATGGCCAATATGGCTTTGGGAGAATAGGTTTGACTATTTTAAAGTCTGGGAACTAGACTGATTAGGGATACAGGAGGTACCATATTGAGACAGAGTTATATCCTGATAATGTTGCTCAAGGCTTTTGGGTGCAGCTGGCCACTTAGAACAAAGGGACTATACATTTCTTTAAGGGTTTGTTTATAGAAACTTTTGAGACTTTCCCAGGGGCTTGTTTCTAGGAAGATTTTGTGGCTAAGGGAAGACTTTCAGGCTGGGGGAAGGGTTTATGCCTTTATGGCAGGGGGAAAGTGTGACTTTTACAGCTTAATTACACAGGCTTGTTACAATCTGATGTTACATACACAGGTACCAGAACGCAAATGAATTTTACAATACTGAGCTTTCAGACAAAGGCATCACATACTGCATCAGTATGGCAACTAGTTTTGTTAATAGCTGATTAACTTTATTAAAAAGAGAAATACATTAGTCATGTATGACTTGTCTTCAATGAAGTTATACTGGAAATTTGGTTGGGGGCAAAAGAAACCAAAGAGATATAATTTTTGGAGATCTCTAAATTGAACCTAGTTTATATAAATTCAGAGCTTGCTGTTTTGGGTCATAGGTGTTTAGGAAAATACATTTTCACCATTATTATCTGATGACAGGGATTGGTGAACTATTTTGAAAGAAAATGGTATTTTTGGTGAAGAAACATCAAGGAACTTGTATTTGGGGTAAAACTTGGTCATTATATTTCAGGTTGTCCAAAGGAAAGATGGGTTCCATCTGTGTTTCTGTACTGTACTGTAGTTGGTTTCTAAGGAGCCCTGCATATGCTGTTTGTTAAAGTCTGGAGTTCTGCCAAATAAAATCCTAGATAGTATTGCCCTGACTGTGACCTGAAGATACAATTCTTCTGAAGCATCAGGGTAACTAACACCAGGAGGGGTTTTGCTATCTCAGCCTGAAGCCTCTCAGTAGTCTAGAGTTCAAACCAACCATATATGAATCACAGCTACTCTGAGCAATGAATAATATTTGTTAACTCTTCAAAGTTGCAGTCAGATATAGGCTTCAAGGTGAACGCAAATGGAAACCCCCCCAAACCAAAGGTCCTTTACTTCATTAGTTCTCATATCTAGGCTCTCTCTAAGCTCTGGTCCAGATGCATTTTCCAATAAAAAAAATATAAGAGATTTAAAAATGGATTTATATTAGCTAAGCTGACAACCCAACAGAGAGTATGGTCTTCTACTTACCAGAACATTTTTTCCTTTTCTCTGAAAACTGTTAGATATGCCATATTTTTCCAAAAGTCCCTTCATTAAATATAGACAACCTGGTTCATTTTTCTGCCTCTAGAGATCATCATTTACATATACTCTCTCTCTCTCTTCCTCCCTCCCTCCCTTCTCTCTCTCTCTCTCTCTCTGTCTCTCTCTCTCTGTGTCTCTCTCTGTGTCTCTCTCTGTGTCTCTCTCTGTCTCTCTCTCTCTCTGTGTCTCTTTCTCTCTCTCTGTCTCTCTCTCTCTCTGTGTCTCCTTCTCTGTGTCTCTCTCTCTGTCTCTCTGTCTCTGTCTCTGTCTCTGTCTCTCTCACTCTACACATAATATGATTTGTATTTTCTGTGGGTGCAAGGATGTCTTATCCTTTCTAAATAGATCATAAACTCCTTAAGGTCAGGGATGGTATCATAGGATTACTGATTTAGTCCTGGAAAGATCTTTGAAGTAATCCAATCCAACACCCTCATTTTACAGATGAATGAAATAAGGCCCAGATAGTTTAAATAATTCACCAAAGTCACACGCATATCAAATGGTGTAGCTGAGATTCAAATTCAGGTCCTCTGATGGCTGATATAGTTAACTATATTGTCTCCCCTCATTCAGCTTTGTGTCTTTCACAGTGCCTAACATGATGTTTTACATACACAAGGCACTTAATAAGTGTTTATTGAATTGAATCAGTATATACCACAACATTCTGTTTAGTTTTTTCTCTCAGCTTATTTCCATATAAGCCAGAATGGTCTTGTTTTTCTTAGGTCTTGTACACAATCATTTATAGTTCTATGTTCTATCTTTGCATTTTGGTATATAGCCTCTTAGACTCTAAGAGTCATTTTATTTTATCCGAATGTCTCTTCTCACCCAACTGGGACCCAAGACAAGCCCATAATACTAACAAAAAACTAGGAAATAAGAAAGATTTCTTCTCAGTGCTCCTCCACTCCACATCATCTTTCTTATTCCTTTCATTGTTACCCTTCTTTTCCCCACTTTCAGAATATTTCCCCATAGCTCCCTCATGTCACCTTCCCACCCACTCAAATGTAGTGCTCTCATTCTGGACTTTTTATCATCCTAGCAAGAGAGGAAAGGGATCTGTTAAAATTATTCACCCTAAAGTGGTCATGACAAATCTATCCTGTATCCTCTCTACCATTGTTCCCCGCTCTCTACACCAACTTAAAGGATGTCTTCACTTTAAAGAAAATTTTGGAAAGGGCCTTACTTAACTCCACAGAATAAATTGTTGGCAGTGGCATTCTACATATGGCAACATATAACACTTAAGAGAGAGATTTTTGAGAAGAATATTGCAATAAGGGTATGTAGAATGGATATTTTATGTAACAGAAAGAACATTATATTTGGAGACAGAAGAGTTAGGATTTTACAAAGTGCTATCATTGACTAGCTGTGTAATTCTGGGAAAAGTGAGTCTCAGTGGCCTCATCTGTAAAATGAGGGTGATAATACTTCCATGACTTTCAGTTAAATAAAAGTATGAGAACTAAGATTTGAACCTTGTCCTCCATATCTAAATCCAGCATATTTTCTATTATACCAGCTAACCTCTTCTCCTTCCCCAACTGCAAAAGAAAGAAAAAAAAAAAGAATAACTCTGAGCATTAATGAAACTTTACATGATTTATTTACTTTAAGATACTTTGTCAGAGTTTTTACTTGGATGTCTTAGCCTTGAAAAATCCCACTGGTTTTCTCTTGAGTGGCAGCTCTAGGACCCAGCAAACTTGCCCCTTGCTGAATAAAGCTGGCATGGAAATGGGATTTTACTGCTGGCATTTCCAGACCAATTTGGCAGCTTACACCTTTGTGCACCTGTTCAAACAGAAACCCAGTGACTATTACTTTTGCAGCCCCTGGACCACTGGACTGACAAAGGGTTCATGAGCAATTCAGCATTTATTTTTCAGTCCAGTAAGCACCAAATTAAGTTTAATAACTGAACTAAAAAAAGCCTCACTGTGAAGAAGGTTTAGGCCATCCTGATTAATGAAAAAAAAAACCAAAACCCTTGACTAGAGTTGTTTGCTTGTTATTTAAAATTTCATTTCTTAAATGGTATAAAAAATTAAATTTAAAAAAAGTTTTACTTTGGTGCCTCAATGTGACACAGAGATGACACAGGGTTTTTGATGACTGTGCAAATGGAATTCAAATTTTCAGGTTCTATAAAGCTGAAAAAGACTTGCATATAGTTTCAGGAATAAATTGAGTCTGTTTTCTGAGAACCAGCCTAGCTAATAAAGGAGACATAACTGAATAATTGACCAGTTACCTGGTGGTAAAATGTTTTTGACTATGCCAATCCATAAAACAAATGCAAATTTTAAAATAGTCCTTCTTCCTGTAGAGTCTCCTTTTTTTCCCCTATAGTGATGGTGGCCAAGTGTTGGGGAAAGATGTAGAAGCAGCTAAGAATCAGTTTTTAGATCTTTAATAAACTTGACTGTTGGTAATCTTAAATGTGACAGCCTTGTCTAATGAGAGACAAGTGGGTATATTGCTAGAGGACCTGAATCATATCAATTTTGACATTCTTGCTACAAACAAAATTAGAAGAAATAAGGAAGTCACATAGAAACAGAAGGATGTCTCACTTCACTTCTTGGAAAAACAAAGAAAGGAGTTGGCAGAATGGTTTTTTTGTCATATATTCAAAAGTTTTACATATCACATATACTGATGACAAATATTTACAAGAAGACTACCATGAAAATAATTGCAGCGTACTCACTAGGATAAAGTGGTGGAAAAATTCTAAGAACAACTGAATAAGACCCTCAAAATCAAATCAAATTCTCTGATACTTAAGACTTCAATGCAAAAGCAGTAAAAAGTTGAGGATGGCTAGAAATACAGGGGAAAACATGGTTCAGAAGAAAGAAATGAGACAGCCTTCTGTATAAGGCTCATACTTCTACATCATGAGCACACTTTATTCAAGAAAAGAATTGATGGGAACTAGGAAGTGTGAGCACCTAGTATGATCATGAAGAACAAAACTGACTATTTTTTAATAGGCAGGAAAACACATATTATGGTCATGGGAGTTGATCCTAGGTCAGCTGTCTGTTCATAGTCAGACCACTAACTCTTCAGAGCTAAGATGAGAATTTATAATAAAGAAGAAGAATGAGTAGTAACAGAGATATAGACTAGGAACAGAGTTAAAAGCCCTGGGTTCAAATCTAGACATGGCCACCGAGAGAGATGGTGTGACAATAAGGGAAAGAGTGATTAATTTGGAGTCAGAAGATCTGGGTTAAAATTCTGGCTCTGCCACTTATAATCTTGGGAAAGTCATTAGTCTCTATGGGCTTCAATGTTGATCATTGATCAAACAGAAGGGGTGAATTAGATCATCATTAAGATCTCTCTAGTTATAAATCACACGATCATATTCAGGGTGGTATGAATTCATGTCTACTCAAATACTCCCTAGACCAAAAATCTCTCTCTTACTGTTTGTTTTGCCTGTTTGGGAGGTTCTAGAGGGCAGGTACTGCTTTTGCCTCTATTCCTACCCCCAGCACTTAGCACTGTGCTTTGTACCTAGTAAGCACTTAAATGATGTTTATTGACTGACTGAATCTTCCTAAAATCCATTCAGCTATTTCCAGTATCATTTAAATTAAGGCAGGAGTCAATTACTTATGTCACACACATCAAAGATGAAGTTCAGGCTGATAGTCAGTGGCATATCACCAGTTCTGCCAACACCACAGCCTGTAGCTTTTAAGAGAGCTGTTGTTTCCTACTTCCAAATTTCCACAGTGGTCAAGGCACATGCCTTCTCTCCCTACTCCATTACCTTCCATTCCACTGTCATACTTAATTCCTTCTGATACCCCTAGTTAGGTCCTCATTTCCCCTCTTTTAGATACTAGAAAGGAGAGCTAGAACTTCAATGCATCACTACTAAGTGTAGTTAAAGCATTGTTCTCTGGGGGAGGGAAGTATATGAAGCAATGCATACATTAAGTCAACAAACATTTACCTAGCCCTTACCTTTATATATTTACATTTTATATACTTATTTTTATTAAACCAGACATTATGCTAAGTGCTGGAAATACAAATAAAAGCCCAAAGGGAAACAGTTCCTGCCCTCAAGAGATTTACTTTGGGAAAAGATGGCATGTTTAAGGAAGCCTAAAATGTAGGAAAAAGTGAAGATATAGTACAAAAATTCCTAGGGAGAGTCAGAAGAACATCCCAGGAAGGAAAGATGACAGTTGCTCTGGGTATCCTCCTTAAAATGGAGGAACCAGACAATTCAAGGAAAAGACCCCTGGAGAGGGAGAGATACTTCCAGTATAAATTGTCCTTGAAGAATAAGCTTCCAGGGTGAAGAGCTTTCTATCCCACCAGAGGGAAAGTCTTTTGGAGAATCAGGATGTGTAGCCTGGAGAGGAAGGAGAGAGGACTGGTTTATCTGATTAACCCATTATCTTTAAGGACACCTGGGTGCCTGGGAGATAAGCCAGAAGGTTGTGATGGGGAAGATGAAGAGATCAAAAACAATGGCTAACTTGCTTCCCTAAACATCCTTTGAAAACAGGGAGACTTTATTTCATTGGTACATGTTCATCACTGCTCTAATTTCAAGGCAGGAGGAAGCAGTGTTCAGTAGCATTCCAAGATAATTTGGTTCAGGGCATTTTACTAATTAAAAAGATATTTCAAAAATTCAGGGCAGTTCTACAGGGCAGACTGATTACCCTAGTGGAGAATTCTATGCCCATAACTTAGGCGATCCTGGCTGTGGAACAGGATACACTGAATGATCTCATTCATTTGCTAATCAGAGCCAAACCATGAATTTACTAGTCAGGCCATTTGCCTGCTTACAAAACAAAACTAGCTGACAAAGCAGGGTATCAGGAAAGGAGTCTCTGGGTCTTTCTGTCACTACAACCTTCCTTAACATCCTCCCCTGCCCTTTATTTCAAGTGATCATTCTTTTCTCCCCCTACTCTCCACATTTCAATTTTCTGCCCTATATGGATGATGATTGTACTCTTCAAGATGGTGGTAAGGGCACGGAATTATGGAAATTCTGAAGCAAGGATGGAAGGATGGAACATGACTGAAACCTGGCCCCAAAAAGCAGAAGCTGTATGAGCACAGCTACCAACTTGCTGATATTCCTCTTCTTAGTGCATTCTTTCTGATTCTATGTTTCAAACTCCCTGCTTTTCTTAATCCTTGCCTAGTCATTTGATTCTATGACCCTGGGAACTCTGATGACTAGGCACAGCACCTTGTTGACTATCTGGGGTCATGGCTTGGGCCACACCTTCTGATGCAGGTTGGTAAGATTGATCAAGTCCTTCCCTTGAGATGGAATGATGTAGAAGAAGCAGCATATAGGGCAGCCCCTGGCACAAAAACTCATATTAGTTATGTGACTCTGGGAGAGTAACTGAATCTTTCAGACTCAGTTACCACATCTGCAACATGGGTATAATAATAGCAACCATCTCAGAGGGTTGTTTTGAGGTTCTA
>JAQQSW010012576.1:0-12498 GCA_028646575.1 Pseudocheirus occidentalis
ATTCAATGAAATAGAGGACTTTCATGATTTCATGGTGAAAAAAACAGAGTTGAATAGAAAATTTGACATTTAGATACAAGAAGCAAGAGGAGCTTGAGAAGGTAAACAGAGACAGAAATTATAAAGAACTTATCCAAGTGGAACTATTTAAAATCCTACATGGAAATACTATAATTGTAACTTATAAAACTTTTTGTAGTACACGGTTAGTAGAAGGGCATATAAACGCTTATACATACACATATATACATACATATAAACATATTTATGTATATGTAGGTATGTCTATGTATGTGTATATATGTGTGTGTAGGATATAGGAGGGTAGATGGGTTTATGAATACATATGTGAGTGTGTGTATATATGTGTGTACAGGTATATATAGAGGGCACAGGATCAATTGAATAGGAAGAGATTATACTTAAAAGGTGAAATTGAGAGATGTAAGAGGAATATAATGAGAGGAGATGGCGACAGACAGAATGGGGTAAATTGTCTCATATAGAAGAGGCAAGGGAAAGCTTTTACAATGGAAGCAAACAACGGGAAGGCAAAAGGGAATGGGTCAACCTAACTCTCAATGATTTTGGCTTAGGGAGGAAATGACATGCACACTAAATGTAGTATATCACCCTAGGGGAGAGTAGGGAAGAAGAGTATGAGAGGGGTGATGATGGAGGGGTGGATAGTTCGGGGTAAGGTAATTAGAAGCACATACTTCTGAAAAGGAACATGGTCAAAGTAGAAAATATACCAAGTGGGGGGCAGGAGAGGATGAAAGGAAAAAGAGTCAGTCTTTCATAATATATCCAATATGGAAGTGTTTTGGGTAACTGCACACATAAAACCTATATTGAATTGCTTATCTTCCCAGTAAGGGTGGTTAATGAGCCACAGTGAGAATCAAAACTGATTTGGTGGTCATTACTTATAGAGTAATGGAGACTTACAACATGATATTCAAGAAGCATTAAAACTATGAATAAGTTTTCTGAAAAAAAAACTATTATTAATCCTCAAGAGGAAAGAAAAAAAGTAAAGGTTCCTTAAAGAAATATAGTACTTAAAACATTCCTGATGAAAAAAAAACAGATACATAGGAATTTAGAAATACAAATTTAGAAGTAAACATAAATATAAAAGGGTACATAGAAGCAAGGTATGATAAAAGATTAAACTGTTTATATTTTACTATGGTGGTATGCTATTTTTGTTTTCTTAAAACTATCATAATCAGAGGTTATAGCAGGAATCTGATTAACCAGAAGAGCTAGGAATTTTTCCATTATGTTTTGGTGATCTTAAAGAGAAGAAATGAAAACAAATACACTAGGATCAAAAGAGAAAGGGAAGATTTTGTTATTGAATCAAGTCAGTCGTGTTTGATTTTCTATGATTGCATTTGGTGTTTTCTTGACAAAGATCCTGGAGTGGTTTGCCCATTCCTTCTCCAGATCCTTTTACGGATGAAGATACTGAGGCAAACAGGGTTAAGTGACTTGCCCAGCATCACATAGCTAGCAAGTATTAATGCTAGATTTTCACACAGGCCTCCATGACTTCAGGACTGATGCTCTATCCACTGTTTCCACCCAGCTGTCTATGAAGGGAAGGATGGGGAATGTTAACTGCACACAAATGGAACATGTAATTAGTAGTCAATACAAACGAGAAATAAAAATAAGCACATAGTGTTGCATAAATAAATATATTTCACATATCAGGGAAATAGAAGAAAAAGGTAAAGAGAAAAGGTAGATAAATGGAGGAATCAGACCAAAAGCAAACCAAAATCTAACTAAGAGGACACCTACTGAATCATACTACTCAGAGAAGTGCTGGTTCCAATATATAAATTGAGAATTCCCTATCTCTCTGTCTCTGTCTCTGTCTCTGTCTCTGTCTCTGTCTCTGTCTCTCTCTCTCTCTCTCTCTCTCTCTCTCTCTCTCTCTCTCTCTCCATCTCTCTCTTTCTCTCTTCTAAAGGGTATTGGATATGGGAGAGAGAGAAGGAAAAAGTTTTCTTGATGATCTTAAAAAAGGAATTAAATTTGATCTAGATGTAACTCCTAACTGTTTACCATAAAAAAATCAGAAAAAGAGGAAATAATCTTCCATGTAAAAAAGTATACCAGCATGTGTGCGTGTGTGTGTGTGTGTGTGTGTGTGTGTGTGTGTGTGGTGATAAAGAACTGGAAAATAAAAGCATTGAGGAAGGTCTCAAAAAACTGTGCATTATCAATTTTGGTAAATAATACTGGGTAGAAGGAATAAAGAAAAAATTATAATTCTAAAGAATCACGGAAAGGCATATGAAGTGATGTACAGTGAAGTGAGCCGGGCAAGAACAATTTAAAGTATAACATCAATATTATAAAAATATACAACCTTAAGACTATAAGAATGATAATCAACTCCATTAATATTCAGTATTCTGTATATCTATGCCTATATCTATGCCTATATATGCATATAAATATATACATTTATAGTATGTAAATGCATCAGAATCATTTGCATCAGGTGGTACAGTAGATAAGAGTTCTGGGCCTATTATCAGTAAGACCTGAGTTAAAATCTTATCTTAACAACTTACTAGATATGACTCTGGGCAAGGCACTAAAACTCTGCCTCAGTTTTTCAGTTATAAAATCAGGATTATAGCTAAAATAGCTCCTTCCTGCCAAAGATTTTCTGAGACTCAAATGAAATAATACATGTAAAAAATACATAGCACAGTACCTGGCAAATACTAAGCACTATAAATATTTATTCCTTTCTTCCCTCTTTCTGATAGGGAATTGGAGTCCTGTTCAAAATAAGACTTCATTATTTCTTTTAAATTTTCCCTTTATTACATTGTGTATAGTATTGACACCCCATCTTAGTACAAGGACTTGCCATTTTATGCTGCGTTTTGCTTCAACAGTCATTGCACTGATTCCTTTGCTTCCATTACATCTGCTATCTAATCCATTCTGAGTTTATACGCTTGAGCATTTTCCATAACTCTTCAAATCTCCAAAAGGACTACTGAAAAGGTTCAATGGTTGATTTGGGGAAAGAAATAGAGATATGAAAAGGTTTTGAAAGGGTTCACAGAATTTTAGTAGTGGAAAGGACATTACAGATGAGGGAGTCCAATTTTATCATGTTATAAGTCAGAAATATGTGGTTCATATAGTTTAAATTACATGTCAAAGGTCACACAACATATTATTGGTTTAACTAAAATGAGAACCCAATAAGTTCCTCCAATCTAATGCTCATTCAACTACACTTGATTAATAATATGGTTCCCTAAATAGTTGTTTCACAGAAGGGAATGAAAATAACCACAGTGTTATGTCTATCCAGGAAAAAAAACAACCCATAGTTAGACTTTGAAAGAAAAATGAAAAGAATTATATTAATGTGCTTATTTTTTCTCACCAGAGGTGAGGAACCAGAGGAATACGGATTTTCATCTCATAGGTGTCACAAGGCCAGATCCAAAGAGAGCCTAAAATGTCTCTTTTTTTTCCTTCTCAGAACAAAAGACACATTTCTAAAGGTCAGAGAGTCTGGCAAAAACAGTGGGATAATGCCTTGATTTTAGAACCCCACACAAAGCTCCTTGTAAAAGACCAGCTAGATCTCAGAATAGCATGCAGAGTGGGCCTAGTGATTGTACCTTTTAGGGTAGGAAGGAGATGAAAAAGAAAGATAAGACAATTGAATTAGAAAGGAAGAAAACAGAAGAAGGAAAAGGGATAAGGCAGGAAATAGACAACAAAGAAAAGCAGAGGAAGCAAAAATTTGCATTGCAAATTCTGGAATGTGTTTTGGCCACTTATATACTCAATGGAAATAAAGACGTCAAAAACCAAAACAACAACAAAAATTAACCTAGAATATATAGTTTCACTCCTGCTCTATCCTTAGGTCAATTCTTTATATCTGATATTTATCACAGTATGAGCCAATTTAATCTCCTGCCACATCTGCACATCATTGCTGGTTATCATGGAATAAGAGAAGATTCATGGCCTGGGAACTGGGAGGTGTAGATCTATCATAAATGGGACCAGTTTTGAAGTGGGTGGTAATAAAAGAGTACTGGAATGGCAGGCATAAAATCACTGTGGCAAATGATTGGAGAATGGAATGGTGTATGAGAAAAACCTGAGGCAAAGAACCCTACTTAAATGCTGTAGCAATAGTTAAGACATAAAATGATAATGTAAATGAAAGTGGTCATGAGTGAAAAATACTAATGAATATATGAGAAGATCCAGTACAAACTGAAACAACATGGGGAAGGAGCCAAGATGACAGGTAGAGACAGGACTTCCCTGGGTCTCTGGCTTCCACACCCTCCAATACATGTAAAAATGACACAAAAGAAATTTTAAAGTGGGAGGAGTCAAGATGGCTGCATAGAAGCAAGAAAAAGCTGCAGCTCACAAATAACCACCTCAAATACCCACAAAATATGACTCTAAACAAATTTTAGGGCTCCAAAACTCACAAAAATACACTTCCATCAAAAGGCAGATGAGCAGGTAGGGCTCATCCCAGTGTGCTAGGAGCCAAAAGCAGCCCAGCCCAATACCACAGGTTGGTCTGAGGTCAAACAGGACAAGCTACAGCTGGAGCCATCAGGAGAGTGGATCTGTGGCAACTGTGGCAGTTTCCAGAATAATCAAGCCAGAAAAAATAAGGACGAAGTGAAAGGTCAGTGGGGGAGAAAAGCTATCTCGCCAAACTGCCTCCAGAGCAAGGCCTGCACACTGCAGGGGGAGGCAAGCAATCATTCAGAGGCTAAATGCTCTTCAACTGAAAGGCCTGGATCCAGATGGTGGTCTTGGGTGGTGGTCTTGGGGTTTGTTATCAGTGAGCCAAAGCTGCTGGGGACTTCACTAGCCTCCTAAAAATTCTGGCAGCTGCAAAATACGCAGTGATTTGGGACAGAGCTTTCCCCTCTGTAAGTAGAGTTCAATAGAGCTAAAAAGACAAGTAATTCACTGGCAACATGAGCAGGCAAAGGAAGTAAAGTAAGAACAGCAATCCAACTCTGGAATCCTTTTTTGGGGACAAAAAGGATCAAAGCATGGAATAGGAGGAAGACAATACAGTCAGAACTCCCACACGAAAATCTTCCAAAAAACATGAAAATTTCCTAGAAGCCATAGATCAGCTTAAGAAGGATTTTGAAAACCAAATAAGAGAAGTGGAGGAAAAATTGGGAAGAGAAATAAGAATGATGCAAGAAAATCATGAAAAGAGAGTCAACAACCTGACTGAAGAAAACACCACCTTAAAATAGATTAGCTCAAATGGCAAAAAAGTCCCAAAAAGCCAATGAGGAGAAGAATGTCTTAAAAAGCCAAATTTGCCAGATGGAAAAAGAATCTCAAAAGCTTTATGAAGAGAATGATTCCTTCAGAATTAGAGTGGAGCAAATGGAAGCAAATGACTTCATGAGAAACCAAGATAATATTAAAGAGACCCAAACAAATGAAAAAAAAAATAGAAGGCAATGTGAAATATCTCTTTGACAAAACATACTGAGCTGGAAAATAGATCCAGGAGAGACAATTTAAAAATTATTGTACTACCTAAAAGCCATGAACAAAAAAGAACTTAGAAAGCATCCTTCAAGAAATGTTCAAGGAAATTGCCCTGACATTTTAGAACCAGAGGGAGAAATTGAACTTGAAAGTATTAACAAACCACCTCTTGAAAAAGATCCCCTAAAGAAAACTCCTAGGAATATTATAGCCAGGTTCTGGAGTCCTCAGATCAAGTAGAAAATATTACAGGCTGCCAAGAAGAAGCAATGTGAGTACTGTGGAAAACACAATTAGGATAACCCAGGATCTGGCAGCTTCTACACTGAGTGATGGAAGGCCCTGGAATGTGTTATTGCAGAGATCAAGGGAGATAGGATTTAAACCAAGAATCACCTACCCATCAAAATTGAGTATAATGTTCCAGGGGGAAATAGAGTCATTCAGTGAGGTGTGGAACTTTCAAACATTCTTGCTGAAAAATCCAGAACTGAAAAGAAAATTTGACATTCAAATACAAGAAACATGAAAAGGTAAAAATGGAAAAGAAAATCATAAGGACCTTATCTGTATTAAACTATTTACATAGAAAAAATGATAACTGTAACTTATGAAACTTTTCTCATTATGAGGATAGATGAAGGGAATACAAATGTATATATACCTATACATACACATATGTCTATATAGGAGGGTGTATATATACATATGTGTATATATATATATATATGTGTCTGTGTGTGTGTATGAATACATATCTGAGTGTGTGTGTGTGTAGGAATACATATTTGAGTATGTGTATATATGTGTACATAGATGGCACAGGATCAACTTAGTAGAAAGAGATGAAAGGTGAAATTCTGAGGTGGGAGAGGAATAGAATGAGAGGAGACAGAGGAAACAGAATGGGATTAATCATTGTTCCTGGATCCTGAGTTGCTGGGACAGACTGCTGAGAGCCCATTGGAGCAGCCCAGGACTTTTGAGAACTGCCACCTGGATCTGCTGAGAAATGAGGAGGCATGGCTGTGATGCTGGTATTTTGTCCAGATTCACCTGGTGGTGGACAGTGCTACTGTTGGAGAGGTCCTAGAACCTGGCTGTTGGTTAAGACACCCTGAAGAAGGACTTTCTTGTTGTATGTTCACAGAAATCCCGGAAGGGTTCCTTGCTCATACTTTCAGGGGTTCTAGGACTGTTCTACAGGCAGAGTGTCACTGGATGAGGACACTGGCTATGTCTTTGTTGAGCCTTGTCTCCTCAGGAACTGAGAATGCTGAGGGCTTGCCAAGAGGGAATATGAAAGAAGGCCTTTTCTTGGGTTATCAATGCTGAGATGATGTCTTGACCTTGTTAAGGCTTAAGGGTGGATGGTGTTTTGTCCTCTCCTGCTCTCTTTTGAGAAAGTGCTTGGTGGTAATGGATGGTATTGTAATTATTTTGAGTCCAGGGGTGGGAAACATTTGGCTTTTTTTGTGCTCTGTGACTGACTAAATTAATGTACTTTATTTATGAATGGAAAAAAGATTTCCATTTGAGGAGAAACTTCCTCTGACTAAATGAATATACTATCTGGGGGTGGGGGGAGTAGTACCTGGAATGAATTAAGAACTTACTTGTCTGTTCCGACGGCGCTGGGCGGCCATGTTGGGCACCCGCGGGTGTGGGGGGGGGGGCGGGCCGCCTGGGCGCGTGTGAGCCGCTGACAAGCGCCTGGCCAGCCCTCCGCCCCCACCCCGGCCTCCCTTCATGGGCCGCCCCAATCTGCCGCCTTCCTCAGGCGGGAGGCCCCCAACCCGCCCTCGCCGCTGCCTGGCCCATCCTGGCGGCCTCCCGGGGCCGCGATGGGAGCTGAGCTCAGCGCAGCTATGGCCCAGGAGACCAACCAAACGCAGGAGCCCCTGGTGTGCACCACAGGCTGTGGCTTCTATGGAAACCCTCGAACCAACAGCATGTGCTCTGTCTGCTATAAGGATTTCCTCCAGCGGCAGAAGAATAGTGGGCAAGTCCCCCAGTAGCCAGCAGCCCCAGTCCTGCTGCCCTGGAGACCTTCCCTGTAGCATGAGCAGAGGTGGACCCTACACCTGATGATGTCTTAGCCAGATCGAGCTCTCAGACTCCTGTGACCCACCAGATGACAGCTATGAGCAAAGCAAAGGAAGACAGCCACAGCCAGACCAGCAGCTACATCCAGGCAGAAGAGACCCTCTCCATGACTCCCTCCTCAGGTTCTCTTGTTGAGACATCTCAGAGCTCCTCTGAGGAAGAGAAGTCGTCAGAGAAACAAGGACCAAAAAAGAACCACTGTTTTGCTTGTCGGAAAAAAGTGGGTCTGACAGGCTTTGACTGCCGCTGTGGAAATCTGTTTTGTGCCATGCACCGATACTCAGAAAAGCACAGCTGTCCCTTTGACTATAAGGCTGAGGCCGCCGAGAAGATCCGCAAGGAGAACCCCATTGTGGCTGAGAAGATTCGGAAGTTGTGAAGTGTGGCATCCCTGAGGGGCTTGGTCATCCGTGCCATTTAAGAGGACCTTGACTCCTGAAGCCAGGCCTCTCCCTCCACACGGGGGATCTGGCTGAATCTGCTCTGAAGCCATCTCTGGGGTTTGGGTATTCCCCAAGATAAAGAACTCTGCAGCTCGAAAGCCCTTAGACTTGTTTGTGTCCTCTCCCTCCCTGGCTCCAGGGAAGACAGTGGGACCAGTTCCCCTCATGTCTCAGCAGGAAGCCTTGCCCTCATTTCTGTATCTCCTCCCTTCCTTTGCCATTTCCCAGATGTCCCAGCATCCCCAGCAAAGTGGGGTCTTACTTTCCAATGGTCAAGGGTATCCCCTCTTAACTCTGATCTTCCTACCCACCTCAGGAGCTGTTTGTGACCCAGTCATAAGAGATGTATTGAAGAGGGTCCCTTCCCTTCCCCTGCCACTATCCCTGACATCCTTCTTCCTGCCACATGCACTCACTTTGCTACCTGCATTCTGCCTTATTGTGCATTCCTGGTTCTCAGGTTTGCATATCCAGTTCAGACCAGCACCCTATCTCCCCTCGCAGGGAAAAATCTCAGAGGAACCTTAGCTTTGTGTAAAGGTATTGCTGATAGTGAGCAAGCCTGGGTGAAGGGCAGAAAGCTTGGTGCTCTGATTCAATACCTCCCTCCACCTTGCTCTTGTAGGCACCCACTCCTTCAAGCCTGTGTGCCTGTGCCCTGTCCATGTCAGGCTGACTCAGTTCACTTTTTTCATGGAAAGTGAAATGTATGGAGCATTGGCCCCTGATCATTGGGTACACAGCCACCTGCTCTCAGGTCACGTGGCATCTTGAGTGAATCTTTAGGAGGTGGGATGGAGGGGGATTCTCTTTGGTGTTGCCTCTTTCTTCCTGGGAAGTCTTTGTGGAGATATAGTCTTGACAAGCAAACCAGCTTGGTTTAGAGGCAGGGAGTGGTGCCCTGTACTACAGTGAAGGAGCAGGGGCCCTGCAGCCAATTAGGAGAGAAGCCTTGTTGAGGTAAAGGCAGTGACTGACTCCTCTGGAGTCCGGGACACCCAGCACCTTACAAGAGCTGCCTGACCCTCTCTGAGGGGCAGCAGGAGAATAAGAGTCTGGCAGCACACTTGGATGTTGAATCTAGTCTCTGCCCTTTCCCCTCCCCAGGCAGCTGAGCCAGATGTGCTGGGGTCTTAGCTCAAGACAGCCCTCCAGGCCCTTCCCAGAGGTCATTGGGCAGTAATAGGCTGCCATCTTCTCAGAACTCTCACAGCTGTCACGGCTGTTCTGGACTCTTAGTGAGTGCTGCTGACTTCCTGGCCATACTTCCTCTGCCTTCTCAAGCACATGCTCCTGTTTGTCTCAAGCCCATCAGCATGTCCTCCCTGTTTTCTATTTTAACTTTTATAGACAGATTTGAGGTGGCTAGGCAAGAGCAGCAGTCACAGCCTCTTAACCCCTCAGGATAACCTCTGCCCCATTCCTCATGTCTGCTCACCTTCCACCTCTTGACCATGCCGACCCTTTGTAGCCCCAGGGGCTAATTGGTGGGCTGTGTGACTTCCAGCCTGCTGCCCCCTCCTCCTGACCCAGTTTGATCTTATTTTTCTTTTCCCTGTCCCCCAGCATTGTGCCCCACCTATGTAAATATTAATATATACCATTTGTCTCTAAAAAAAAAAGAACTTACTTGCCAAATGAATGAACTATACTGTATTTTGACTTTCTCTGTTCTGTGAATGTTTGCTGAATAAACAGGGTTTGCTATGCTGGTAATCTGAACCTTGAAAGTTACCTTTGTTGGTATTACATCATCGGATAGAAGAGCCTAGGGATAATTGTTACAATGGAGGGGAGGAACAGGGAGGCAAAAGGGAAAGGGTCAACATTGTGCTCATTGAATTTGGCTTAGGGAACGAATGATATAAACTCTAAACTGGGTATCTTGCCACACAGGAGAGTAGGGGCGATGGGGATGAGAGGTGGGATAACAGAGGGGAGGGCAAGGTGGGGTGGGGGAGGGTTGCTGGAAACACACACTTCTATAAAAGGACAGGGAGGGACAGGGTAGAGAACAGCACAAGGTTGGATAGGAAGGAGGGAGATATAATCAGTCTCTCACAATATATCCACTGTGGAGAAGTTCTGCATAATTACACATACAGCCTGTATTTAATTGCTTGTCCTTTCAGTGGTGATGGGTGACAATGGAGGAAGGGCAAGAATCTAGAATTTAAAGTTCAATAATCAAATGTTAAATATATATATATATATGGAGAGAAAGAGAGAGACAGAGAGAGAGGCAGAGAGAGACAGAGAGGATTGTTATTATTAACTACATGTAACTGGGAATTAAAATATACAGGCACTGGGGTTGGGAGACCCATCCTGTCCTATCAGAAAGTTAGAAGGGTGATGGAGGAGAACATAGGAGAGAGCAGATTAGGGGAGTGGATTTAGAGTGGGTTTGCTGTTGTGGGGTGGGGGGTAGGGGAAAATGGGTAGAAAAGTTGTAACTCAAAATCTCGTGGAAATGAGTGATATAAAGAAAATGAATTAATTAATTCAGAAAAAAACTTTAAAAAAAGAAATTTTAATGCTACAGAGCCCACAAAGTGAAAGAGAGCAACAAATCTCCTGCTGAAAGAAGCCTGGCAGGCTTGCAGGAAAGGGCTATTGCATTGAACTGGGAGCCCAGCCCAGCCCATTGTGTGGCATGAGGTTTTAGCATCAGTGCAGCCCTAACCAACAGCTGCTTGAGAAGATTTCAGGAGAGTGAATCACCAGCAGATGTGGAGGTTTCCAGACTTTGCAACACATAAACACCAAAAACAAAGTAAAAGATCAGTGTGGCACTGTGTTGGACCAAGGCTGGATTGAAGAGCGTGGTCCAGCCCCTGACCTGAGGGAAAGAAGCAGCAGTGGTGGTGTCTTGTGGCTGCCTCAGTAGCTCATGGCCTGAAGAGTGTAGGGCAACAAATCAACCATTCAAAGGGTAATCACTCTTACTTTAACCTTCTTGGATCTGGATCATGGTCTTGAATGGAGGTCCTGAGGTGTGTGTTCAGGTGCCAGAGCCTATGGGAGTTGCAGAGAGGGTACCGACCTAATTTCTTCAGCATCTGTAAAAACCCCAGTGATTTGGGACAAAGCTCTCTCTCCATTCTGAAAGCAGAGTTCTACCATGCCAAAGAGTTCAAAAGTCAAATAATTGACTGGCAACAAGGGCAAACAGAGGAAATGCAACACTACCATAGATTCCTTATTGAGGGACAAAAAGGATCACAGCATGGAATAGAGGGGAAGACAACAAAGTCAGAATTCCTGAATCAAAAGCTCCCAAGAAAAATACGAACTGCTTACAGGCTATGGAGGGGCGCAAGAAGGATTTTGAAAAAAAACAAGTAAGAGAAGTGAAGAAAAGAAGTGGGAAGAGAAATGAGAATGATACAAGAAAATCAAGAAAAGTGAGTCAAGAGCCTGAGTGAAGAAAATAACACATTAAAAAGTAGACTAACTCAATTGACAAAAGAGGCCCAAAAAGCCAATGAGGAGAAGAATGCCTCAAAAAGTTAAAATTGCTATATGGAAGAGGAATGTCAAAAACTCACTGAAGAGAATAATTAAATTTAAATTAGATAGAGGCAAATAGAAGGTAATGACTTTATGAGAAATCAAGATACTATAAAACAGATCCAAACAAATGAAAGAATAGAAAGCAATGTGAAATGTTACACTGGAAAAACCACTGACCTGGAAAATAGATCCATGAGAGATTATTTAAAAATTACTAGACTGGGGGGGGAGGGAGTCAAGATGGTGGAATAGACACATGACAAATCAGTGAGCTTCCCCCAATACCACCTAAAATACCTATAAAATATGACTCTAAAAACATTTTAGAGTTCCAGCCTCCACAAAAATGATGGAGTAACAAAGCTCCTGCTGAAGTCTGCCCTGCAGGTGGTCATTGCAGGATTCTGGAAGCAGAGCCCAGCCCCATGATGCTTCAGCCCCAGGGTTTACAGGAGAAGCTGCGGCTATAGCATTCAGAAGAACAGATCATCATCAACTGTGGCGATTTCCAGAACTACCACTCCACAAGAGCTAAGGACAAAGGGAAAAGGTCAGTGGAACTCAACTAAATTTCCAGAAAAAGGTCTGGCCAAACTGCCTCCAGAGCTAGCAGGAGTTTGAAGTGGTGGCCTTGTTTCAGAAGCTCTGGGCGTGCAGATTGTAGGAGGGGGCAAGCCATCATTCAGAGGCTAAGTGCTGTTTCCTAGAGCTGCCTGGATTAGATGTTGGACTTGAATGGTGATCCTGAAGTGTGTTTTCAGTGAACCAAAGCTCATGGGGGCTGCAAAAACCAGTGGCCTCCTAATAGCTACAGCAGCTGTGGAAAAAACCCAGTGATTTGGAAAAGTGCTCATCCTTCTGAAAACAGAGTTTTACTACA
>JAQQSW010012577.1:0-12498 GCA_028646575.1 Pseudocheirus occidentalis
CTGGGCAGTAGGGGCAAAAAGGGGAGAAAATCTGTAACTCAAAGCCTTGTGGAAATGAATGATGTAACCAAGAAAATAAATTAAAATTAAAAAAAAAAAGAAGTGGGAAGCTCAAGAAGGGCCAACACAGGAGTCTTTATGGGCACCTAGAAGCAACAGGAAAGCACAGAGGGTAAAAACAGGAGGCAACAGTAGAGGGAGCCCTGCAACCTCCCTGACTCCATGGCAGTAACAACCGGCCTCCACTGTTGCATCAGTTACCCAGACCATGTCTGACTCTGGGCCTGGGTTTTAGGTTGTCCCAGTGCCTTGAAAAGTTTGCATAATCACATCAGCCTTGGTGAACTTCCTCTACAGAGAGGAACAAAGGCTGCAAGGTGCTGCAACCCTCCTGCCTAAGAGCTGCAGGCAGTCTTTTTATCTCTTCCTAGGAGCCATGGAAACATTGTTACCTCCAATTTAGAAACAGTTTCTGAGCCAGCATAATGCCCCGGAGACAGCTCGCTGATAGGGTGGGGTCTGGAGTCAGGAAAACTCAGCTTCTGGAGTTCAAACATTGCGTCAGATACTTAACAGCTACATAACCCTGGACAAGCCACTGAGCCCTGTTTGCCTCAGTTTTCCAGTCCGTAAAATGATCTGGAAAAGGAAATGACAAACTACTCTAGTATCTTTGCCAAGAAAATCCCAAATGGAATGGAGAAGCATCGGATTTGACTGGACAACAACCATAATGACCCCTATATTTTAATGCCTTTAGGCCTGTCCCAAGACTGTGCATGCATTATCGAGCTCCAGGTGGGGGACTTGACAATGAAACTCTCAGCTTCCACACTTAGCTCTGGACCATAAGACCCCCATGTGAAACTCTTCAACCTCTGTCCCTGCCCCAGGCTTCTCCAGGACAGAGGAAGCAACCCCACCTCCTGATCAGGCTCCTTAAGTCGTGTAGCCTTTGTCTGCCTCAACTTACTCAACTGTAAAGTGGGGATCATAATAGAACCTAACCTTCAGGGCTGTTGTAAAGACCAAATGAGTTAATATTTGTAAAGCACATAGCACAATGGTACATAATAGGTGTTTAATAAGTGCTTATTTTCCTCTTTCCTCCCTTTCTACCTTCCTTCCTTCCTCCTTCCTTTCTTCCTTCCTCCTTCCTTCATTCTTTCCTTCCTCCCTTCCTTCCTTCTTTTGTCCCTTCCTCCCTCCCTCCCTCCCTTCCTTCCTCCCTTCCTTCCTTCCTTCCTCTCTTCCCATGCCGTTGCCTGTTCTTGTCTGCTATAACATGGACCTCAGTCTGGGGCATCACAGGACCCAATATCACTGGCTGACATAAGGTTGAATCTCATGGGAGGTCCTTGGATTGGCTACTCATTGTTGTTGTTCAATCATTTTTCAGACATGCCTGACTTTTTCTGACCCCATTTGAGGTATTCTTGGCAAAGTTACTGGAGTGGTTTGTCATTTCATTTTCTATCTCATTTTACAGATGAGGAAACTGAGGCAAACAGGGCTAAGTGACTTGTCCAGAGTTATCCAGCTACTAAGGGTCTGAGGCCACATCTGAACTCAGGAGGATGAGTCTCCCTGACTCTGGGCCTGACACTCCATCCACTGCAGTGCCACCTAGTGTCTATGTCTAGTTACACAGTCACAGACAAGAGGCAGGAGCAAGTGGGAGCACATTGAATAGAGGGTGGGGCCTGAAGTCAGGAAGAACTGAGTTCAAATAATACCTCAGACATTTACAAGCTTTGTGACCCTAAGGCGAGTCACTTTAATCTCTATGGGTCTCAGTTTCCTCACCATGACAGCACCCACATCTGGGCATTTTTGTGAGAACCAAATGAGATGATATTTGTGGAGTTCTTACCACAGTGTCTAGCACATGGTAGGTGCTAGAAAAGTCCTCATTTCCTTCCCCTTTCTGAGCACCACCAGGACTAGGTATCCTTCCTCTCATGCTGCTCCCTCCCCTCCTCACTGGTTAATGGTGGAGGAAGTCAGAAGAGTCTTTGCCCCCCTTTGCCACTTCCGTGTCCTCCCAACCCCATCCCTCAGTAACACTTCTGCTCTCACTCAAGATCCATCTTCCACTTAATTAAAGTTCTCATCACTGTCATCTACCAACCCCCACAACACTCTCATTCCTTCCTCAGTAAGTTTGGTACCTGGCTCCCAATCTTTCTCTTACCCAACTCTTGTCTTCATGCTAAGGCCTTTTAGCACACAGATTCCCCCTCAAACACCCAGAGCTTCCCTGGTCTTCCATCTCTTCATTGCCTATGACTTCCTCCTCTACCTTTAATCACCAAGAGAAATGGTCATACCTTTCACTATGCCATCATCCACCAACAGATCACATCATGAACTCTAAAATTCCTGGATCTCAGTGAAATCAGCTTTTATTCCCTCTCTCCCTCTTTCTTGCACCCCCCAAACACTATTCTTCATCCTCACCATCATCTCCAGTCTTCAAGCCTTCAGTTCCTTCCCTGGCCATCATCCTTGAACTGAGAGAAATCTCCTCCCCTCCTCATCTTCCCCCTCCTCAGTAAAATGTGAAATCCAATGCTGTTCTCTTCTATCATGTCCCCTTGTCCCTTTTCCAATAATCAACACTGATCTGCCAAGCCTTAGCCTTGGACTATTCCTACCATTTTCTGACTTAGCACCATGAACCTGCTAACTGGATCCCCCTACAAATGTATGTTATGTAACCCCAGCTTGGCCCTCATTATGGCAAGGTGATTCAATTGTGTTGTGTTCAATTGAATTGAACTGACTGACTATCCCACTTTCTACAATGGTTCTTCCAAATTTTTTCATTCCTCCCTCCAAAACTGCCATAACTCCCCTTCCCAATGTACTTAACTTTGCTTCATCTTTCCATGGAAAAAAATATGAAGCCGTTCATGGAGAGCTCCCCCATCTCCCCTCTTCTTCCTCACTCCAGTGACTTGTATCACTACTCCTTTATCACCCCTGTCTCACATGAAGACGTAGTCCTTCTCCTTGACAGCACAAACTCCTCCACCTGTACAAAGGATACCATTCCATCCCACCTCTTCTGACAGATCATTCCCTCCATTTCCCTCACTCCCTCACTTATTTTCACTCTTTCATTCACTGTTACCTGCTTTTTTACTGCCTACAAACATACTCACATGTCCCCAATTCTTAAAAGCAAGCCCTCACTTGTTCCATCCACTCCTACTATCTATGGTCCCATTTCTCTTATTTTTGTGACTAAATATTTAAGAAGGTTGTCTACAAAAGGTGCCTCTACTTCCTTTTCTCTCCTCTACTATTAATTCTCCATAGTTTGCCTTCCACTATCTTCATTCAACTGAAGCTTCTTTGTCTAAAGTTGCCAAGGATCTCTTAACCAACCCTAATGACCTGTCCTCCATCCTCCTCCTTGTGGGTCTCTCTGAAGCCGCCAACACTGCTAAAACTGCTCTTCTACTTGACCCTAAAATCACTTCCAAATCTGATTCCAACTTTTCTCTGGGGTTTCATGACACTGCCCTCCTGGTTTTCCTCCTACTTAAGTGACTACTCCATCTCCGTGTCCTTCCCTGGATCTCCCTCAAAGTCATCCCCAATGTGGGGGTCCCCCAGAGTGATGTCCTGGTCCTTCTTTTCTGCCTCTTCCATACAGTTTTGCTTGATAATCTCATCAGTTCCCACAGTTTCCATGATCATCTCTATGCTGAAGATGCCCAGATTTACTTCGCTTACCCTAACATCTCTCTTGCCCTTCAGACTTGCATATTGGCCTATTGAGTATATGCAACTGAGTGTCTCACAGAAATCTGAAACTCAACATATCCAAACTGACCTCACCCTTAATCCCCAAACCCTCCCCTCTTCCCAACTCCCCTGTTATTATTGAGCACCAACAGCCTCCTAGGGGCCAAGGCTTCAAATGGAGGTACCATTCTTACCTCCTCACTCTTACGCCCTTCCCTTTCTAACATCTCCTCCATGTCCCCCCTTCTCTTCTCTGACACTGAGCCCACCATCCTGTAGAGCTCTATCGCCTCACGTGTGGCCTATTGTGATGCCTCCTGGTTGGTTTCCCTACCTTGTCACTCCCCACCCAAGTCCATTATCCACTGACCTGCCAAAATAAATGTCCTCTAGCTAAGGTCTGACCATGCCACACTCCTGTTTAATAGAACCCTTGGCTCTATCATCACTTCTAGGACAAAATGGAAAATCCTCTGGCATTCAAAGTCCTTCACAGCCTGGCCCCTTCTCACTTCTCTAGTTTTCTTTTACCTTATTCTGTCACCCAGTGTGTTTTCCATGCAAGAAATTCAGTCTCCCTATTCTTGCATTTTTACTGACTATTCTCAATGCCTGGAATATGTCTCTGTCTTTCTCTCTCTCTCTCTCTCTCTCTCTCTCTCTCTCTCTCTCTCTCTCTCTCTCCCTCCCTCACTCCCTCCCTCCCTCCAAATTGCGTGTAATCACAGGCCTATTTGGCAGCCAGAGAGAACGCTGTCAGTCACCCAGCTCTGGCCTGCTATGGCTCGTAATACCGATAAAGCAGCTTCCTGACCTTTTTCCTGGACAGGACCGTGAGCTGTCTGTGTTTGCTTGTTTTCCCATGACAAGAAGGACACTGTCAGCCCCACACATTAACAGCCAAGTGGAAGATGAACTGGAATGAGGAGAGCCCTGAGATTAAGGGATCCACCAGTCGGGCAACCAATTTAAAGTTCTAATATGTGCGAAGCATAGTGCTAAGCATTGGGGATATAAAAATGAGCTCCTGCCTTTGAGGAGATTACAATCTAATGGCAAGTCACCAAGCAAACAGATATGTACAAATAAGGTCATACAGAATAAGGAGGAAGGAGTTGGGATGAAGGGGGCTGGGGAAGGCTTCCTGGAGGAGGTGGGGGTTGAGTTGGGACTTAAAGGAAGCCTGGGGGGGTCAGGAGCTGGAGAGGAGGGGGTCGAGCATTCCAGCCATGGGAGTCAGGCAGAGAAAATACTTGGAAGTGAGACATGGAAGGTCTTGATAATGGGACAGCCAGGAGGCCATCAGCATAGAATCAAAGAGTAAATGTTGGAGAGTAAAGTGCAAGAAGACTGGAAAGTGAGGAGGGAGCAGGTTGTTAAGGGCTTTGAATGCCAAAGCAAACATTTTGTGTTTTGCTCCTGGAGACAATAGGGAGTTTATTGAGCAGGGGGTGACTCGGTCTGATCTGCACATTAGGAAAACACTTCAGTAGCTGAGCTGAATGGATGGATGATAGATTGGCATGGGGACAGACCTGATTCAGGCAACCCCACCATCCATTCCAGAACCTATTGCCATAGTGCAGTTGTGAGAGGTTGAGGGTCTGCACCAGGGTAGGGGTAGTGCCAGAGAAGGGGATGTAGTGAGAAGATGTTAGAGAAATGGGATCACTGGGCCTTGACATCATATTGAATATGGGGAGGGGGTATCATGAGAGTTAGTGAGGGATTCTCTCAATTGACCCATTGTAAGGTGATAAAGACCTGACCTAGAATTGCTGATGGATGGCAAGAGGGGCATGTATGTAAATGAAGTCAAACAAGAACTGCTTAGGAGGCCTGGGGGGCATCAGGCTGCTTTCCGCTGTGTTGGCGTGGTTGGCTGTCAGGATGATAGCTCTCCCAACCAGTCTGGAAGCAGTAGGAGCCAGGCTTCCAAAAGTCACTTTTAGAGATGTAGATTTGGAAAGTTCTCTGGGATTTCCGAGTAGAGATTTCAAGCAGGATCCATTTCCAACCCTCTCTTCCTGTCTTGAGCCCTCCTTTTCCTTCTCACCCTTTTCATTGTGTCACGTCTGTCTGGGCATGTGGTGCCCTGGCTGGGGCTCCTTTGAGAGCAGCATGGGGATCTGGTCTCATCCTTGGCTTTTGAGCCCCTCCTCCAGAGCCTTGTGTGCAGGAGGGGCTGAATGGCCATTTGTGCTCTTGAACTGGCCGTCTCCCTTGGAGAATCTCTGCTTGAATTTCTCCAAGATCAGTGACTGGTTTAGCATCACTGGTGTTTTAGCTCTTCTGCCCACAATGGTGCTGCTGGGCTGCTCCTCAATGGCTTCAGGCTCTTCCAGTCGGGGCATTTTCTCCATCTGCGTGAGGCACTTCTTGTTCTATCTCATTCTCATTGTTTATAACACCTCTCTATTTATCATTTGAAAATTTAATTAACTTTCTGTTTAGCTTTTAGACTGATCATTAATGAAAATGCTAATGAAACTGGACTGATTACTGAGCCTCAGAACCTTGAGAATGATGTCTCTAAATCGATCAGAGGCCGTCCATCATTCCTGAGCCCCAGTCTGCAGGCATATGTGTGTCTCTATGTGTCTGCATGTGCCTGGGTGAATGCATGCTTCCATGTGTGTGAATGCGCATCTGCAAAGGAGAGTGTGTACACAGTCTTGTGCATTTGTGTATGAATGTGTCTGCACACATCTACATGTGTGTCTGCGTGTCTGTTTGTACATGTGTGTCTTGTGTGTGCATGTGAAATGGTGTATTTGTGTGTGTGAGTTTGTGTGTGTGCGCATGTATGTGTGTGCCAGAGGAAAGTGGAAAACTTGCTTGGCTCCGTTTTTCAAGCCAGCTACATAATGAAGCATCTTGCTAATGATGATAGTGATGAATGTACACCACAGGCTGTCCCAGGCTTGTGCAATGCTGCAGAGGCCATCAGAAGCCTCATGGTGGGCTTGGTCCTGGGTAAATTCCCCACATTCTTATTTCTCCATGATCAGCTCTCTGCTCTCAGAGCTCTCCTGACTGATGAGCCTGGATCTTTCTTGGCTGATGTTTGCTGCCATCTGGCCTGAGAAGGCCACAGGTGCAGAATGGGGCTGAGGGCCTGCAGCAAAGATCCCCCATAATCCAGAGAAATCATTTTCTTTCCTCCCTTGTTTGATTTATGATTCCTTGTCTTTGTGAACAAGGAGCCGGCCTCAGAGCCAGGAAGATTTGGTTCAAGTTCTGCTTTTGATACATACCTGCTCTGTAACCCTGGAGAAAATTTGACCCATCACTGAGAGCCCCACACTGCTCCCAAACACCTGCAGGTGCTGAGTGGGTGGCAATCTGAGCAGAAGAGGAAGTGCCCCCATTGAGAAGTTCACTTTGTTGGTGACATCCCAAATTCACTTGCTACCCTTGTCCTTCATCTCTTCATTTGTTGATTTGCATTGCCCAAAAACTGACCTAGCAAATGGGTAGGGGTGAGTAGGATGTGAATCTGGCATCTGGAAGGCCCCTGCTGTGCTTTTAGGCATCAAACACACATTTACCCACCCCTCAGTGACGCTGCACAGCAGCCAATTTTCACGATGCCTCAGTTCTCTTCTCTGTGCAATGAGGATCTCTAAATTCCCATTGACTTATGACTCAGAATTGGCAAACAATACACGGGAGTCAGGCATCCAGGACCCTGGGTACACAGTGAAGGCAATACAGAGACCCTGGCACTGGAGAAAGCCCCATCACATCCAGGATGCCTCTTCTTTCCCCTTCTAAGACAAGAGTGAATGAAAGAGTGTGATGATTCCAGGCCTACAGGTAGGATCAACAGGCCCTTCTAAGTTTCATGTGCAATAGACTCTTAGACCATGTGAAATGACCAGATTAAGAAAAAAGCACAGAGATGGGAAACAAATGACTGAAAACCATCAAATGTCAGATTCAGAAAAAATCTCCAAGATTAGAACGAGGATCCCATGAGCTCAGATCTCTTCAGTGCATTCACTGTGTCTCTATTTGAATTACTAATTAAAAAAAGCTTATAGTGCCGAGCACAGATGCCTCAGGCTCCCCAGTGGAGACCTCCTTCCAAGGGATGGGAGACCCTTAGAGACCACTCTTTGGTCATTCACCGGGTGCTGTCAACCCCTAGCTTAGCCAGAGGTTGGGCTGAAACCTACATAACTTGTTGTTATAACACCCCATTCAAAAGGAAATGGGGGTATTCTGGCATAACCTGCAATTAGGAAAGACATTCATTTAGTGATACATTCAGAATTTTGCTTGGAGATTGGGGTCTGGCTATACTTCACAGGTTCTATTCCTTTCTTCTTTCCTTCCTTTCTTCCCCTCTTGCTCTCTCTCTCTCTCTCTCTCTGTCTTTCTTTTTCTCTCTTTCTGTCTCAGTCTCTGTCTCTGTCTCTCTCCCTCTCTCCCTCTATCTCTATCTCTCTGTCTCTCTCTGTCTCTCTCTCATTTTTTTGAATACTGGAACATCCTTTCCAATTTTCCACCACCTTCCAAAGGTCCCTGACAATGGCTCATCCAGTAAGTCTACCAGTTGCTTCAATGCTCACTCTTTCCAGTGCCAATCCCTGAGCTCTGCCAAAGCTCAGATGACACACCATCTCCTACAAGAGATTTTTCAGGTCTCTTCAGTAGCCCATGAATGCGGGATCATTATCTTACATGCCTCCTTACTCAGACTGATATATTTGCATGACTCCCTTAAAGGGACTGGAGGTTCTTTGGCATCAGAAATTGTTTCCATTTATCCTTGTATCTCCAGAATGAGGCATGGGGCCTCACACGCAGCTGGTACCTAATGTTTGCAGATTGAGTGCTTATTGTTTGTCTCTTCCTGGTTCCTTAAACTCTTCAAGGGCACCTCGGCGCCTCCTTAGCAGCACCCAATTTAACTTGGGTGTGGACGCCTGACCAGCCCCAGCTCTTGCCTCTTTTGTAATCTGAAAATCATTCTTAGCCAGGAAGAAAAAAACAGCAAATTCAAGGCTGAGTGGGGGGGTGGGTTCTTCCATCTCCCCTCCAAGGATCATAGATACAGATCTGGAAAGAGCTCAAAGGTCATGCTGAATGTCGGCACAAATTAAAAGATTTTGGCTTGGAGATGCTGAAGGTTCTCAGTCACACAAGCTCCAAGAACCCAAGCATCTGAGAAGGGAGTGGAACTAAATTTGGTCTCCAAGTGCAGACTGCCATGGCTGAAATGTGACCAGAAGAAGCAGGATCAGGGTCAACCAGATGATCAGAGAAATGAGCTGAGTGGGGTAGGTCGTGGCTGCTGTCCTCCGCTGCTCACCTCCCTTATCTCCTCTGTCCTGCCCCCTCGCAGGAATAAGTGTTACGTGCGTGAGGTGAAGAGAATCCCCAGTGAGAACATCCCGATTCCATTCACATATGAAAGGGCTGCCATGTTGGGGAGAGAGGGACAAGGAAAGGGAGAGGGAAAGAAAGAGGAGAGAGACAGAGGGGGAGAGGGAAAGGAGAGAGAGGGAGGAGAGGCAAAAGGGAGAGAGGGAGAGAGAGAAAGAGAGATTGCACAGAAAAGTACAGAGTCAAAACCCAGGCAAAAGAGAAAGACCCTAACTTTTGGAGCTTCTGCTAAAGGAATGGATGGCATGCCTCTAGAGGTGACAGGTTACTCTTCCCTGGGCTCTACTGCAATGAAGGTTATTTTTTAATGTGCTGTTTTTCTGGTTTTTTGTTGTTGTTGTTTGTTTTTTGTTTGGTTTTTCTTTTTGGAGGGGGGAGGGCAGGGCAATTGGGGTTAAGTGACTTGCCCAAAGTCACACGGCTAGTAAGTGTTAAGTGCCTGAGGCCGGATTCAGGTCCTTTTGACTCCAACCCTTGCTCTATTCAGTGTGCCGCCTAGCAGCCCCTTAATGTATTGCTAAAAGAGATTCTTACTGAAATTTTAGCTAGATTAATGATTGGTGACTCTTCCATCTCTGAGAGCCTGGGTAATGAATTCTTAGGGGAGAAAGAACTTTGAACATGTCTCTGAAGAATGGATAAGGGTAGGGGCGGCTAGGTGGTGCAGTGAATAGAGCAATGACCCTGGAGTCAGGAGGACATGAGTTCAAATCCGGCCTCAGACACTTGACACAAAAACTAGCCGTGTGACTTTGGGGAAGTCACTTAACCCCAGTTGTCCTCCAAAAAAAAGAATGGATAAGGGTAAATAGAGGTGATGCCGACTGGAAAGGGGCAGCAGGGAGGGATCATGGGGGGGGGATCTGAGCAGGAGGAGCCTGCTCTGTAACAGGTAGATGGGAGGAGTGCAGAGGAGATTCAGGTACAGACAACACCTGGGAAAAGGGAGAAGGGGAACCACGTTCTCCTGGGGCAAGCGGGTACTCAGTTAAATATGCTCGGTCTGAAAATCTCTGCAGAGAAACGTGAAAAATCTCCTGAACAGACTTAGAGAAGGTGTGTGTTTGTGTGGTGTTTGTGTGTGGTATGTGTGTCTGTGTGTTTGTGTGTGTGTCTGTCTATGTGGTACGTGTGTCTGTGTGTGGTGTGTGGTGTGTGTGGTGTGTGAATGTATGTGTGGTGTGTGTGTGTGTATATTGTGTGTGTGTGTGTGTGGTGTGTGTGAGTGTACGTGTGTGTGTAGGGGGATACTCCTGGAAGAACTGATGATGGGTGAAAAGTCATTGGGAAGAAGGTGCAAGCTGAGGATGTACATTTAAACCCAGCAGCCTGATAGCCTGGAATGATGAAGAAAATGCAAGCCTGAGCATTTATTATCCTATCAAATGATGGCTGATTAGTATGCTGATTATGTTAATCCTGTGGCTTGATGGCTTAATTGTCAAGGGCAGCCCTCTCTGGGGCTCTGCTCTCTCTCCCCCAGCTCACAAGGACAAGCAGGTATCACTTCCAAATGTCGGCAGCCCTGCGGAACACAGAGAGCAGAGCAGATTGGGGCAGACAGGAGAGGAGGGTCCGCGAGGTTCTGGGCAGGCTGGTGCTACCTGAGGGCAGCCACCTGGATACTTGCAGCTCCCTGGGGAGAGCTGTGAAAAAGACCCGAGGGATTCAGTGGACCAGGACACCATGAACCAGCCTTCTGACCTGCTTCTTGTCCTCTTGAGTCCAATAAGTCCAATAAGAGGTGGCTCAATGGATAGAGCGCTGGATCTGGAGTCAGGCAGACCTGAGTTCAAATCCAGCCCTAGACACTTCCTAGCTGTATGACCTGGGAGATTCATTTAACCCTGTTGGGCTCAGTTTCCTCATCTGTACAAATGAGCTAGAAAAGGGAACGGCAAACCCCTCCGGTATCTTTGCCAAGAAAACCCCAAACGAGCTCACAAAGAGTCAGACACGACTGAAATGAATGAACAACAAACAGAAAATAGGTTTCTAGGAGGAGAATTGATGACAGCTAACATTTATATCACACTGACTGCGTGTTGGGCACTTTGCTAAGACCTTTGCAGTGATTATCTCTTACAATCTTATAGGAGATGTAGAACACACACAATAAACTGCCATGAGAAAATAGAAATTAGGAGCGCTGGGAAATGGGGCTCACTCTGAACTGAGGGACCAACGATCACGGAGAAGGCAGCATCCAAGCTGGGCCTTGCCAAGTCCCTTTGTGTCTGGGGAGGCCCATCCAGTTTCTGTAGAGCAATATTGAGGTAAGAACTATTCCATGGTCCCACGATTCCAATCTGCTGAATTACGCCAGATCTATTTGTGTCCAATAGCAAAAGCCCTTAGTTAAGACACAAAATAGCACAAATAATGAAGAAGGAGATAAAAGAGCTATATCCGTGCACAGGAATATTCCCTGGCACATGAGAGGAGCTCAGGGTAATGCCCCTCACTCATTCTGACTGGTCAGCGCAGCAGGAGGCCCCAGAGACTTGACAATCCCAGGACTAGCCTTCAATAGAAGGGATGGGCGAAGAGAACAGAGGAAGGAGATCGGAAACCCAAAGCAATTTCCGGCTCCTAGTTTGCTTTTCTAAATAAAGTTCTCCTCTAGGTCTAGACTATTTTTGAGAAATTAATATCTAGGAATTTCCTTCAACTGTAGCTCCCAGATAATTTAAGACCAGATGCATTTGAAGGGATGGACAATTTAGCAAAAGCTTCCGGGTTGAACCTTATTACTAACAGCCTGTAGTGATGGTTCTGTAGCTGCTTGGATAATTTGTGTTACTTCTCAAGCACATTTAGTTAAATCAATGCCATCAAAATAACTTGCAGAGGAATTATTTTTTTGGTGGGAGGAAAGGGTAAAGGTGCGATTTCAGCAGTATGGCAAACTCCCAGTATAGAAACTCTGTCCACAAAACTCAGAGACATCACTGTGCAGTTTAATCTGCCTCTTAGGTACCATTTTTGGGACAATCTTGGGGAAAGTTAGATAATGGCTGAAACGCTCAAGTTCACTTGAGAGTAAACACCATTAAGATATGAGTCTGGGCTTATTTGTTATATGTTCAGATGAAAAGCTTACTTTTGTGCCTGCCTCTGGTGATCTTCATCCAAATGCTCTCCACAATGACTCCTCCATCAGGTAACTATTCTAGCCCCCACAATAAGGACCACCCATCCAGAGCCACATCTAACGATGGCTGTCACCTTGCCAACTATCAGTGACACCTGGGAGGTCAGATTTTTTTTAAATTTTAATTTATTTTCTTGGTTACATCATTCATTTCCACAAGGTTTTGAGTTACAAATTTTCTCCTCTTTTTGCCC
>JAQQSW010012578.1:0-12498 GCA_028646575.1 Pseudocheirus occidentalis
TATTTTCCCCTGGAACATTATACTCAATTTTGCTGGGTAGGTGATTCTTGGTTTTAATTCCAGCTCCCTTGATCTCCAGAATATCATATTCCAGGACCTTCAATCCCTCAGTGTAAAAGCTGCCAGATCCTGGGTTATCCTAATTGTTTTTCCACAGTATTCAAATTGTTTCTTCTTGGCAGTCTGTAATATTTTCTCCTTGATCTGGGGATTCCAGAACCTGGCTATAACATTTCTAGGAGTTTTCTTTTGGGGATCTTTTTCAAGAGGTGACTGGTGAATTCTTTCAGGTTCTGATTCTAAAACATCAGGGCAATTTTCCTTGAGAATTTCTTGAAGGATGCTTTCCAACTTCTTTTTTTGATCATTTCTTTAAGATACTCCAGTAATTTTCAAATTGTCTCTCCTGGATCTGTTTTCCAGGTCAGTGGTTTTTTCAAGGAGTTATTTCATATTGATTTCTATTTTTTCATTTGTTTGTAATTGTTTAATAATATATTGATTTCTCATAAAGTCATTTGCTTCCATTTGCTCAGTCTAATTCTGAAGGAATTATTGTCTTCAGAATGCTTTTGAGATTTTTTTTCCATCTGGCAAATTTGACTTTTTAAGGCATTCTTCTCCTCATTGGCTTTTTGGGCCTCTTTTGCCATTTGAGTTAATTTGTTCTTTAAGATGTTATTTTCTTCAGTCAGGTTGATGACTTTCTTTTCATGATTTTCTTGCAACATTCTCATTTCTCTTTCCAATTTTTCCTCCACTTCTCTTATTTGATTTTCAAAGTCCTTTTTAAGTCAATCTATGGCTTCTAGGCAGTCTTCATGTTTCTTGGAAGCATTTGGTATGGGTGTTCTGACTGTGTTGTCTTCCTCCCGTTCCATGCTTTGAGCCTTTTGGTCGCCAAAAAAGGATTCTAGAGTTTTATTGCTGTTCTTACTTTGCTTCTGTTTTCTGCTCATTTTGGCCAGTCAATTAATTGCTTGACTTTTTAGCTCTTTGAAACTCTGCTTCCAGCGGGGAAATCTCTGTCTCAAATCACTTGAACGCTTGAACAGCTGCCAGAGCTATTGGGGGGGGGTGCTGCAGCCCCCACCAGCTTTGGCTCACTGAAAGGGCACCCCAGGACCACCACTCAAGACCACGATCTGGATCCAGGCCACTCAACACAAGAACCCTTGGCTCTGATCAAGCGCCTTAGCCCCCCTGCTGTCTACAGGCCGGGAGCTCTGAAGCAGCCCAGTGGAGGCAATTGCCGCTTGCAGCCATTCCTGCCTCTACAGCCACTTCCCACTGCTTCCTTGCCCTGGGAACAGTTTGGCTAGACTGCTTTTCTCCCCCAAATTTAGCAAAATTCCACTGACTTTTCTCTTAGCCTTATTTCTCCTGGCTTGGTAAATGTGGAAACAGGCCCTGGTGCTGCCAGTCTGCTCTTCTGTAGACTCCAGTTGCAGCTCCTCCTCACCGCCCTGGGGCCAGGCTACAGTTTTGGGACAGGTTGGCCTTAGCTCCCAGACTGCCATGATGAGTCCCACCTGCCAAGCTGCCTTCAGCAAGAGATGTATTTTCTGTATTTTTGAGAGTTTTGGAGCCCTAAAATTTGTTTAGAGTCATTTGGCTATGTGGGAGCTGCGAAATTTTGCAGCTATCCTACCCCCCTAAAAATGTTTTATTGATGCTGTTCAGTGTTTAAAGCAAACAGTGTCTTGTCACCCTGGAGTTGACAGTTTTCTAGATAAAGTGAATCTCTGAGAGTGAAGATTGAATTGGAAAAAGCAGGATCACTCTATCCTTAGCCTCCCAAAGAATTCCATCCTAATTCTGGCATCTCTGCCTCTTCTGAGATCTCTTTATGAAAGCCTGTGACAAAAGTGATCAGTGAAAATGCCACGAATAATTGTTGTTGTAGAAATTCACCTTTGACTGATTTCTTTATTTCTGAGAAAGATGTCTTAAGTACCTGTTATATCTGCTGTTCTTTGCAAGTTGTGAAGAGAGATCTGCCCAAATAGCTGCCTGGATTGTTGTGGATTTTCATGTAACAATCAAAACAGTATATAAACAGTAAAATAAAAAGCAGTGTGTAATTAAATGCCAAATTCATGGCCCTGACTGTAAGTACTGTAGGATGCCAAAGAACTAGTATTTTTAGGAAAGGCTTCATAAGGAAGGCAGAACTTGATAAAGGGCTTGAAAAATGGATAGAAGTAGGAATATTTGATAGGAAGGGGAAGGATATCTCAGGCATGAAGGTGAGAAGGGAAAATGGAAATTCCAACAGCAGCAAAGGTTATATATGAGCAAGGAATAGAAAGTAAGATCAATCATTGGACAGAAACTGTCACCGTTTCCTATCCTATACTATATGTTGCAGACAGAAACTACTAGGGAATTAAGGGGAAGGGAATAAGCATTTATATAGCACCCTCTGTGTGCTAAATACTAGACTAAGGGCTTTTTATAAATATTATATCATTTGATCCTCACAATAACCCTATGAGGTAGATACTATCATGATCTCCAGTTTACTGTTGAGGAAACTGAGGCAAACAGAGGTTAAGTGACTTGCCCAAGACCACAAAACTAGTAAGTATCTGAGGCTGAATTTGAACTCAGATTTTCCTGTCTCCAGCCCCAGCACTCTATCCACTGTGCCAGCAGCTTCCAAGGGTCTAGTTAGAAGTTAGGAACAAATGATGACAATCATGCAAATACATCCTTATGTGCACCAACCAAGAAGAGGTTACTATAGGGAAACCATGTTCTCTGAGTTCTAGTACACTGGTTGCCTCTGTCCTATCAGCTCTGGCCCCTTGTGGCAGCCTTACTTACCTCTCTGACCCAATGTTTATATGTATGGATTGCCCAATCAAAGCTTGTGTATCTGAGCCATACCCTATTTGGAAAACTCTTCCCATTCATTCCATCAGGGTGCCTCATTGATTTCATCTCTAACCCAAAGTGTTCTTGTTTTTAGTCAAATTATTGGAAATTAATAAAGCAAATAACATTAATATATCCAGTGTGTTCTTCAGCCCAGGTGAACTTCCTCAGACTGGGAGGCAACCCTCTCTTTGTCTACAGGCAAGCAAAAAACAAAGAAAAATAAATCTGGAGCTCAATCACCCTCCCAATGGTCCCTTTCCATGGAGAGCTGGCAAGATATTTATACCAGTACTTCTAAACTCACAGCATAAATTCCTTACAAGTCAGTGTCTAGTCTACTGGGTATGGTATAGGAACTCAGAGAGTTTCTGTTTTTCTCTCCTGAAGCAGCCTCACAAATAGTACATTCAGCACGAAGGTCACTGCTGTCTCCAATCCTGAATCCCCAGAACTTTTCAACACCAGTAATATATTTTACTTCTCTGAGAGGGAGAGAGAGAGGAGGAGAGAGAGAGAGAGAGAAAGAGAGAGAGAGAGAGAGAGAGAGAGAGAGAGAGAGAGAGAGAGAGAGAAGAGAAAGATTGATTGATTAATTGATGGATAGATAGATGGATTGATTTTCTGCTGAAGGTTGAATTCTAGGTATCTTCCAGAAAGGAGGGGGTGATTTGGTTCTCAGATTCTCCAAGGGAACCTATGGGTTTCCCATTCTGCCAGGATACTTATATAACTTGGAGACCAGCTAGAGCTTGTAAGGGATTCCCTCACATATAGTATTGGGTTAGATAAGAAACCTTACCATGTCTCAGCCCGTTCCAGAGTTGTCCTGGCATAGCATAGTGTATTAGAAAGTGAAGTGGATTTGGGAGAATATTTGTTATGGAGAGGAATGGCTGAGGAGATATAAATGGTATAAAAAAAAGATCAATAAAAATTAATTTTTCAAAGAATAACATTGAATCCATACTATGTAGTTTATTTCTTGTGTGACCTTGGATAAGTCATTCTTGCATTTTCAGTTTTTTCATCTCTAAAAGGATAGTATTAGGCCAGCAAGTTAATTTTCAAAAAGCTGTGTTGTATTCCACATAGGGAACAGGACTTGGAGTAAAAAAGATGTACATTCAAATGCCATTTCAGATGTTTAAACTAGATGTGTGAAGCTGGCAAAAACACTTAATCTCTCTGTGCCTCAGTTTCCTCATCTATAGAATGAGGTATTAGACACAGAGTTCTAAAAGTTTCGTTGTTCTAAATCTATGCTTTGATGATCTTTTTTTTTTAAAAAAAAGGTTTTTTTCTCCAATTACATGTAGAAACACTTTTAAATTTTTTTTTAAGTTTTGAGTTTCAAATTCTATTCCTCTACCTTCCTTGAGATGGTAAGCAATCTGATATAGTTTATACATGTGAAATCATGTAAAATACTTCTATGATCTCTTAAGTGCAACATGAAAATCCTACACTTAGATGAGAGTAAGGCATTGACCCCTTCATATGGCTCGTAGCTTCTTACAAGAACTTTATTCCATTGTTTTCCTTGTTCACATGCTAGAAATTCAAATGAAAATTTATTCCAAGTTGCCCTTACAGACACATACATGCTACCATTACCAAAACCAACAACAATACCACCATCAACTACTCTTACTTCTAGAACCACAAGTAATATCTTGGACAACAAAGTGGTATTTTCATTAAGTGTAGCAACTCTGGCTTATCTGCACATGTATTGAACAAAATACTGCTTCTTCCCCCTCTCCCCACGCTGTTCCAATTGACCCCGGTCTTAGCAGCTCATTTCTCAGCCCTGGAAACACATCATCTTTAAGACCTGAATATTAGAGCTACCATGCTTGGTAGATAGAAAGAATCTCCGGTTCACAACTGGACATTGGGTGCTGGAGGAAGCGCGTGCCCTCCTTGCTCTCCCTGCCTCACTTCTCTTGTCCCTCCATGGAGCAACCACTTGTTCTCCTCTCTAGAGCTTGTGTGCAGCTCCCAAGCTGAGGATCTAATGGAGAATCTTGTGTTTGGTGTCTTGAGACAAGGAAAATTAGAAGAGGGCCCAGGTCATGGTCATTTCGGGCTTTTGTTGTACAATTGTCTTTTATCTCAGCAGCATTTTAATGCGGTTCAGAAGACCAAAAATGGACATATGATCCATTCTTTTTTATTCTGCCTAATGTTAGTGCTACTGTGGTAACAGAACCCCTGTTTAATTTCTCCAAGATTTGAGGAGGAACTTCACATGGTGCATGAGACATATTTTGGATAATATTTTCAAGGACAAGTTTGCTCAGTTTGACTCTGAAGGATGTTTGTCACAATTATGACTGAGTGAACCAACTCCAACCCCAGCCACTCTCATCCCCAGTGTATGGCAGCTTGGTCTTTAGGAGATGGAGTTCTGGCAAGATTCTTCTGTGGTCAAAGGGAGGCAAGGAAAGAGATAAGTTCTGGATTATAACATGCATCTAACAAAATGTTTCACCAACTAACCATGGTGTGATAATTTTTCTTATATGCTTATGGCCCTATTTATGTTTATGTATATTTCATATATACAGGAAGGAAAGAAGGAAGGAAGGAAGGAAGGAAGGAAGGAAGGAAGGAAGGAAAGAAGGAAGGAAGGAAAGAGGGAAGGAGGGAAGGAAGGAAGACTTCTCTTCTTCAGTTCAAATCTGGCCTCAGATACTTACTGGCTGAGTGATCCTGGGCAAGTCACTTAGCCCCATTTGCCTCAGTTTCCACATCTGTAAAATGAGCTGGAGAAGGAAATGGCAAACCACTTCAGTATCTTTGCCAAGAAAACCCCCAATGGAGTCATGAAGAATTGAACACAACTGAAAGTGACCAAACAACAAGAAAAATTAATTCTCTACACAACTCTCCACAGAGGTTGTTCCAAAATTTTTTCTTTTCTCAGCCTTTCTGTACTATCTCTACTCCACTCAGTCTAATGAGTTTATGCCTTACATTTTATTGAAAAAAAACCAGAAACCATTCACCATGCACTTCCCTTCTCTACATTTAAAAATCTCTTGACATCATTCCTAATTCTGTCCTTTTCCTGTCTAATTTCTGATGAAGAAAATATCTCTTCATTGGGAAAAACCAATCCTTTTATGTGTACCTTTGATCCCATCTCTTCCAAGTTTCCTTGGTAGATTGTTTCCAGTATCATCTTTGGTACATTGTATTGCCAAGAATAGCCAAGTCATTCACAGTTGATCATCATACAAAATTGCTGTTACTGTCAAGTTCTCCTGGTTCTGCTCGCTTCAGTCTTCATCAGTTCATATAAGTCTTTCCAGGTTTTTCTGAAAGCATCCTGTTCCTCATTATAGCACAATAATATTAATAGAATAGTCTTAACACTGAAGGTTTAAATTCTTTAGAAGAAATAACTGTGTTCTCTTTCTCTTGAAACTTCTACAGTGTCTTGCGTGTAGCTAGATATATTGTATGTGTTGACTTTTTGAATGATTGCTATATAGCCAACATGATTTATTGGATAGTCAGTCAATAAGCATTTTTAAGTACCTGCTATGTGGTAGGCATTATGCTAAGCACTGAGGATATAAAGAAAATTAAAAGACAATCCCTGCTGTCAAGGAGCTCACAGCCAAGTGGAGGAGACAATATGCATACTGCATACAGACAAGCTAGATACAGAATAAATTGGAGATAATCAACAGAGGGAAGAATAGGATTAAGGAGGATCAGGAAAGGATTTCTGTGGAAGACAGGATTTTAGCTGAGAGCTGAAGGAAGCCAGGAGGCAGAAATGAGAAGGGGAGAGCATTCCCAGCATGGAGGACAACCAGTGAAAATGCTTAGAACTGAGAGATAGAGATTCTTATTCCAAGAATAGGAAGGGGACCAGGGTCACTGGATTGAAGAATACGTAGCGAATCTCATTTCTGATACTAACTAGTCCTTTGATCATTTGAGGATTACTTTAATCTAATTTAATTAAATCTAACAGACAGTCATTACTCATCTTTTATGTTAAAAATGCAGTTCCACAGGCCTTGGGGAGACAGAGACAAGACTGGAAACCTCCTTCCCCCAAGAAGCTTACATTCTTCTGGGGGAAACACCATGTATACAACTAAGTAAATACAGAATGAATGCTCGGTCCTGGGAAGATGTCAGAGAGAGGTCTCATAGAAGCAACTTTCTCCTATTTTTCCCAAAAGTACAAATCGCAAGACCCAAAAAAGACAAGTCAGTAGGGTCAGGGAGATGAAAAATGAAATCACCAGTCGAAGTTAATTGATAGAGAAGAAATAACATTTCTCCAGTCTAATTCCTAGTGATTCTCTTGGTGCGTTTCCCTTTTCCTTCCCCCTCTTCTGCACATTATGCACTGGCCCAGTAGCCCTGTTTAATAAACTAAAACAGTTAAAGAAGAACTGTCTTTTTGATAAGATATTCTGGAAAACCTGGAAAGCAACTTGGTGAAAATTAGGTTTAGACTTATATAGTATATTATTATGTAATCTTATACTGTATGCAATGATAATCTCAAAATGGATAAGATATTTAGGTATAAAAGTCATATAGTTTAAGAAACATAGAAGATAAGGCCAGGTAATTTTTACAACTCCAAGGGAGAATTTTTAACTAAATAAGGACAAGAGGTGATAATAGACAATAATGACTTCATAAAATTTCAAAGGATTTGCAAGCATGTCAATCAAATTTTAAAACAACACTGAAATATAGTGAAGAAAGAAGATAGAAATGCAAAGTGGGATATTCTCATCAAATATCACTGATTTAAAAGTCTGATATCCAAAACTAATGGGAATTCGGATTACTAAGAACCATTCCTCTATTGATAAGTAATTACAGGATATGAACAAATAGTTTTCAAAATAAGAATTACAGATTTTAAAAGACCATATTAAAACATGCTCAAAATCACTTAGAAGAAATGCAAATTAAAAAATACTGAAGTTTCACCTTACAGCATTCAAATTGGCAAAGATAATACAAAATAGAACAGTCAGTGTTGGAGAGGCTGTAGAAATACAGATATGCTGAGACAATGTTAATTGAATTATGAAGTGGTCTAACCACTCTGGATGTATATTTGGAGTTACACAAGAAAACACTCTAAATCCTTACTCTTTAACCCAGCATTTCCATACCTGGCAACCACTAAGAAGGTCAAAGATAGAGTCACCATTCTTAATATATACCAAAATAGCATTTGTTTTTAGCAGCAAAGAACTAGAAACAAAGCAGTGCTCATGGATTGGGAAATAGATGGAAAAAATACAGCGTATGAATATAAGAGAATATTATTTTACAGTCAGAAGTAATGAATAGGGGGAATTCAGAGAAACATGGGAAAATGTCCATGATCTGATACAGAGCAAAATAAGCAGAACTAAGGGAACAATATACAAACTGACTACAGCTTGAATTGAAAAGATCACAAAAAGGAATTTAAACACTGAAGTCATTGTAAAACAAATGAAGGTGACAAAGAAATTATAGTAAAAGTTTCTCTTCTCTCACCAAAGAGACATGGGGGACTAGGCCATAACAGGGTCTAAATTGTCTTATGCAGTTACTGCATTTTGAGTTTTTGCTTAATTGTTATTCTTCATCAAGAGGGAAGGTCCAGTTTGGAGGTGAGGAGGGGTGAAATGTCTCTGATAGGAAGACAAAGAACATGAATAAAATATTTTAAAATTGAAATATTCCTCAGCCAAATTAAATACAAAAAAAGCTGTCTGAGGTTCAGTTTCCTCATTTATAAAACAGGTTAACATTACTCACCTTGGAGCTATTTTGAGGCTCAAAGAGAATAAATAATGTTTGTATAGTACTTTAGTAAACTTGAAAATGCAATGAAAATGTTGTTTATTTTATTGTTCTTTGTGGATGGTAGGCGGTTGCTTGTATTTCCTAGGGGGAAAAACAGTCATGCCAGTGACCTGGGGTAGTGAAATCCCCAAACAGAATTGTTTTCTAACCTTGTAATTAAGATAGTTTTAGAATTACAGTTACTCCTTCCTCATCTAGAGGGTTAGGGGCACTCCCCCTTATCTAGGAAATTCATGTAAAATTTTTGACCCTCCCTTCATTCCAGAGAAGAAATCTGAATTATTATGGTATTAAAAGATCAAATATTATTTTTTATATTAGTACTATTTTATGAAATATATTTGATATTAATACTGATAAATACTATTATACAATACTATATATATATATTTTATGCATTTCTGATTTTCTAAGCTTTTGCTGTATTATTTGTTGGCCTTTTCTGTGTCATGTACAGTTCATGCAAACTCCCCCAAAATCCCCATTTAATTTCTTAAGGCAACCCACAGTACATCAAAACTGATACAGGGAAAGTCACAATGTGGAAGGGATTGCTATATTCAAAAGGAGCTGAGATTGCCTCTAATCTGAGAGTGTAATTGTAATGCCCCCCCCATCTCTCCTTTACTGAGATAACATTTAGGTTCTATAGATAGAAGGTTCTAGATTACGGAGACTTTGAATGACAGGTTTAGTCGTTTTGATTTGATGTAATAGGCAATTGAAAGCTGGCATTCGGGGATCATTAATCTGCAGGTGTGGGTACCCTTTACTGGAGGGAGATAAAGTGGTAGGTGGCACCATCTCAGAGGTCTTTGAAGCTGTCCTTTGATGCAGGTAATGAAGGTTCCTGCAGATGGTAGCAGTTAGAATAGAAAAGGAGAAATTCAAAAGTTGTTTTAAGCGGAAAACTTTAGTATTTCCTTGATTGATTTTAAGATGGAGTAGAGGGAAGATACTTAAATTTGCCTGTATTTTCTAAGTAGAGATGGGAGAAGAATTAAGGAGAGGTGGCTTGTCCTTTAATCCTTATTGTCCATGAATTCTTAAATTTTTGAGATGTTTGGATCATCCTTCTTAACAAGCTTAATAAGCCACCAATATGTTTATTTTCTTTACCTCATGGCAGAAGGCAGGGATGGAGGCAAACAATGTAAATTCTTAGTCTTATTCAAATTGTTATCCAGTAACTGTTTCTAAAATAAGTGGAAGGACCATTCAACTTGGAATCGGGAGCTGGCCTTGAATCTCATCCGTGTTATTTATTAGCTGTGTGAGCTTGGATAAGTCATTTTACCTCCTCTAGGCTTCATATCCACATGTGAAAAATGTAGGTATTGGATGAATTTTTTGCTAATGCCCATTCTGGTTATAAGTCCTGTGAGTCCAGGTTCCCCTGACTACCTGTTGGATTCCCTTTCAGGCAGAACAGGATTGACCAACAGACAGAGTCAGGCCAATGCTGGAAGTTCATAGTATCAGACTGACAAGTTGGGATTCAAACCCTGAGGCCAGTGTGAGGCAGACAGGGACTTGGCATCTGGCAGGACTAGCTAGGCAGGACTCAATGGCCTCTCAGGCCCACTTTAGCTATCCTCCAGGGTTCAGGGGCTGTGATAGCGGTTTTTTTTGGGCTGTATCAAGTGCCCATGTTAGGGGTAGGGGAAGGGATGGCATCTGAGCTTTGTCTAGTCCACAGAGATTCAGGATAGGAATCCAGGACAAGTGTCAAAGAGACCCAGGAATATTCTTCCTAAAGGGTGTTCTTACATGGTAAAAGGAACCTATTTATCTGTGGCAGAGCTTATGTTCATTTTGGGACAAGCATATGAATCTTTATCCTTGGAGGGAATGTAAGTTTAATTAAAACAAAAAACTACAGCAGCACAAATGCATAAGCTAGTTATTAAGGTGTGATTACTGTGCCATCTATAGTAATAATAAAGATAATAATGATAAACCTTAATTTATCTGTTGCTCTAAGGCCTTTTGCCATCTGAACACAATTACACAAATGGTTTCACTTATTATAGGCAGGCACCAAGCCTGATTAAATCTTAGTGCAGAAACCCTCCCAGCAGAGGACACAACTACACAACGTACAAGAGAGTGATTTTCAGGCACAGAAGCCAGGTGCTGGGAGCCTCTTAACCAAGTTCAAAGGGGTGACGAGGGCACCTTGCCAAAACCGAGCAGCATTTTAATAGTCGGGTTTCTCATTTCCAAAAAATAGGTTTCCCAGCAAATACTTTCACACCTGGCGTTTACACCCTCAACTCTGCATTTTTGTTCTTCCTAGAGTCCATTACCTCCCTCCCAGATCTGCCCTGTTAAAGATGCATTCTTTTATTCAAGGATGATTTCCTCTCATGAGCCTGCGTGCACACACACAACACACACACACGCACACACACACGTATACACACAGGTAGGACTTGGAGAGCTTGCAATGTTTTTTCTTTCTATGGCTTCTAAAACAGATATCCTTAGCAGCTATTTGATTTGCCTGTAACGTATCTTCATTTCCCGAAGCCCTTTCATCCCAAAGCTTTCAAGATTAACCGCTGAATTTTTATAACAGAATTTCAAGTGACTAGGGAAATGAACAGGTATCTTTCCAGTGAGTCTTCTTCTCCCTGCATAGATTTGAGCTCCCTCGGGTATGAGCAATGCCTTTCTTGAGACAGAAGTGTTCTGGAGCCATGTCCTCTGTGTCAAAGAAAACTATGAGGAGTGCGCAGAAAGCTTATTAGGGAGGTGTAGATTCAAAGAATCTCAGAGTTCAGTGGGATCTGGCAAAGCTACTGACTAGTCAAGCTGTTTCATTTGACATTTAAAGCACTGTAGAAATGTGAGCTAGCTACACAAAAAGACGAGGCCTAGAAAAAAGGTGAGACTTGCCAAGGTCAAATAATTCATTCATGCACACCAAGAATAGATCCCAGGTGTCCTGGGAATCCCAGTCCTCTGCTTTCTGCTGCTGGGACAGCAGGTATTTGGTGGGGTGGGATTCTTAGGGAGAGCTGTTTGTTTTATTTTGCTGTTTTTCTTGAACTGTTCTCTGTATTAACCTTTCTTTAATGGATATATCCATTCTTCTACCAGCTCAGATTTTGAATGTTCCCTGTGAGTACGCTTCTCACCACTGTACCCTATGGGTGTAGGTCTAGTCTTCCCACTGTCGCTAGGTATATATGTATATAATACATACACATACACATATATAATGCATACATACATATACACATATGCCATTTATGGGGGGATTCATTGTTTTCACTTTTCATCCTATGCCATTTTAGTAAACAGCTTTGATTTAAGCTTTATATGACTGATGGTTGACTATTTGGGAGAAGGATGTCTGTTTTTGGAGGGGGAAGGCAGGGCAATTGGGGTTAAGTGACTTGCCCAAGGTCACACAGCTAGTAAATGTTAACTGTCTGAGTTCAGATTTGAACTTAGGTCCTCCTGACTCCAGGGCCCAGTGCTCTACTCACTGAGACATCTAGCTGCCCCAAATTTGTTGACTTTGCACTCTGAACCATTCTGGACATTGGCTACCAGCTACTCGCTACCTTGCAGCGAAAACGTGCATTTACAGACCCTCGTATTATTTAGTATAATTTTGGAACCAAGTAACGTATTATAATGATATTGGACTTATATGAATTGGGTGACATCGAGGAATGTATATTTGCAAAAAACCCAATATTTTATTGTTTATAATTTTGTACAGTATGATAAGTTTTGAAACACTCCCCAATATGC
>JAQQSW010012579.1:0-12497 GCA_028646575.1 Pseudocheirus occidentalis
ACACAAAATATTAGATGATGTGCAATTACTTTAGTAGGAGTTGGGAAGGAAGTATGTCCTGGAAAGGGAGTTACTGTGTCCTCTCATGGCACTCTGTCTCATGAAAACCCCAGTTAATTGTCCTATTTATGGCTGCCATTCGGTTTGGACTACTGGAGAATTTAAATGGATCCTTTATTCAAGACATCTCAGGCATTCATCAGCTATTGGCATCTTGCTTTTTTCTTTTCACAAGCTCTCTTTTGACTACAAGTGTGTACGACATTTATTAATTCATCTACTCTATTCAGAGAGATTTGAAGCCAATATCTCTTTCCCCCTTCTCTTTTAAATGAAAGGAGGGTAAAATTGAATAGAAATCTTTCATCTCAGTACCTTACATTTGAATGGGATAGCTAGGTTTGAAGTAGTTTTCTGCCACTCATAACTTCTTATGGAGTTATGTTAGTTGTTAAATGTGTTTTCTTTCAAAGCAACGCAAAGCAATTTTGCCTTAAAGGAATAAAGAAACAATCTCTTATTTGTTATACCACTTACCATCAAGTAAATGGCCATTAGTAAGTTGTTCAGCTTTATTCTAGAGCCTGAATACCTCTATTATGTTTTACAAATGCTAGTCTCCTTTCAATATTATATTGAAAATAATTTGATGGCAATTTCCATGGTGACAGAAGATGAGAACCTCACTTAGGACAATAATAAGGTGCTTATTTCTGAATTATTGGTAAAAAGTATATTGGTATCAATACAATTTCTTTCCTTTGGATACTTTAGATGGGATATATACACACACATATGTGTATAAATATCTTTTAAGAGGCAATTTGATTTATGTTCATTGTTCGTTTGTTTCTACAAGGTTTCCCTATATTCCTGTCTTAAAATGCTGCTTTGTGAAAAGTAGCCTAATTCTGCTCCACTGAGGACTTCCACAATAGATTCCTTTCAGGTTGGAGAAGGTTTATCAGTGCCTTATGTACCAGTGTTTCTGTTTGAATTGTCAAATACATCTTTGTAATGTCACTCACATATGGTAGGCCAGATAAACTATTAAGTAGGTGTCTTTATATGCATTTTTATTCCATAGTTATTTTTGTTTGTTAAAAATAACAGTACTGCAAATGCTGGTCATTATCCTTGTGTCCAGCTCTTTCAAGACAGGGGGAGAGTCTGTTTATGGAAGCACTATCATCCTTTCTACTCCTTCCTACCTCCAAGCAGTTGTAGTTTTACTATAAGAGAAACCTAGTTGCCTAGATGGATATGAACCTGAGATTGATATCATAGGTTATTCTCCCTACGCTCTTCACCTCCTTACCCCAAGGAAACGTTCAAGGTATTTCAACTACTGTAAAATCTGTGTGTATGCACACATGTATATACATATATGTGTATGTGTATATATGTGTGTATATCTCTATGTACATATTTATATATTGTTTTGCATTATTCACAAAGAATTCAAAGGAATTTTATAAAGTCATCATAAAACAAACAAGTAATAATATCTTACCTGAAAATTGGGAGGTACGAAACTGGATTTAAAGATGGTTCAGGCAGACCCTAAATGATTGTCTATCACAGACATTAGAAAAGGGATTCTTTTTTTTTTTCTGGAGGCAAGTTTGAGATGACCTTTAAGCTCTGTTCAAATTTGAAGTTTCAATGAATCTAAGTATCTATATAACCCAAGCATGACTATAGCTTATTAGTATAATTTCTTGAACAGTGAATCAAGTGTTGCTTCTTTCCTGAATGGGTGAATTACCATTTCACAATGAGATCATAGTTCATTCACATTGGTAGCCCCTTCAAAGTTGCATTAATGTTCTTCATGAATTACTGAGCCATGAGCTCCATCACCCTGAAAATAGCAAGCACTGAACCTTGCCTTTAAAATGTGTGTTCAGTGTTTTGAAACACAGGAGGTACTGAAGCAAATCCTTAAGGACATTCTGCGGAAGCATACATGACTGATCCTTCAAATGCCATTCAGGTTGAATCATCTGTATTCTCTTGAGGGAGATATTTGCATGATTTGGGGTCCAAATTCATAACTATACCAGAAGAAATGCTGATCAGCATTTCATTTATTTTGGGGGATGGAAGGTGGTCCAGTATTATTTATGAATGTGTGTGTGCACGCTCATGTGTGTGTGCATAGGGGGGAAGTTAGGGGGGGACCCTTGCCAATTCTTATTTCCAAGGCTTAATTGCTTCAGCCAGCTGTCTTGGCCTTCCAGAGCATTCTAAGTCCTGGACTGGGCATTCTTTCACCACTGTTCATTACCCCTGGCAGAAACTGAGCTGTAGCAGACATGGCCCCTGGGCATATTGAAATGCTTACTCTCCACAAAACAACCAGGTATTAAATTATAAAAACACAAGTCTATTGCATTACTGGGTAACTTAGAGAAGTCACAAATATGGCAAGCTATTTAAATACAAAGTGACTCTGGTTATAACTATATTACACAGCTCGACCATATCATCTGGTCCAAATTATCTTATTCTACTTGTCTCCATGTTGTGGAACAATTTGATTTGTAGACTTAAACACGGAGTACTTAGAATGTTCTTTTCTCCCTGGCCAGATGGATTTTTTCTACATAATCTGCCTCATCCTCTGCTGGTGCTCTATTTCCTTCTAACTGGTAAATGAACTTTTGTCTCTCTGTATATGGAAAGTACGGTAAAGATGAATTTTGTGCATGTTAAGTGTTTGCAGTCATTTCTAAAGCACTCAACAATTTTAAACATTAGATGTCTACAAAAGAAAACAGACACCCATCTAAGGAGTTCTCAAGAAGGACTGTAAGGAAAGGGGAAGATAAGGATGACACTTCTCCACTTCTACCTTTGGTCACAGGTTTTGTCTACAGCTCCAGGAAGTTGGTTGCCTATATCTTCTCTCTGTCTCTGTTTCTCTCTTTCTTTCTTTTTTCTTTTTGGAGTGGGCAAGGCTGGGCAAATGAGGTTAAGTGACTTGCCCAAGGTCACAGGGCTACTTTTGCATTAAGTGTGTGAGGCCGGATTTGAACTCGGGTCCTCCTGACTCCAGGGCCAGTGCTCTATTCACTGGGCCACCTAGCCACCCCTACTTGTATCTTCTCATTGAGTTCTCAGCTGTAGAAGTCAGGAATAGGATATAGAGGTCCATATAATTATGGACACACACATCTATAGGTTTTTATGTGAATATAGGCTAAAGGGAAATTGTATTATAATGAAAGATACCACCTCAAACTGGCCAGTGGGAACAGAATATTAGGGAATAATTAAAAAGTGAGATGCATTATATGGAACCAATTACATATAGGGAAAATATGTGAAAGAAAAAGAATACTGGATAAGGAAGAATGTGGAAGATTGTGTTCAATATAGCCAACTAAGTAGAACTAAGAGAATAATATTGACAAGACCGTAATAATGTAAAGTGAAACAATATAAATTGGAACTTAAGATCATTATATAAGTACTCTCCATTACAGAGAATGGATAATAAGATATATCAACAGACAGGTTCTGGACTTCAGGTTCAGAAAGAGGTGTGTACTCTTTCCATGGTCAATTTTTAGCCTTATTTTGCTTAACCGCACTTAGTTACAATAGAGGCAAGGAGGCATTTAGTAATTCCAGGAATTTTTTTTTTTTGCACCCATAACAATAACAAAACAAAAGTAACATTTGACCATGAGAAGTAAAGTCCCTTCCAAATTGGGACGACAAGAGTCAAGAAGGAATTAAAAGGAGTTTAGGAGAGAGAACAAAGAGAGCCACACTCCAGGAGAAGCATGTGTTGTGCACTCTCTCTTCATGGCAGAGGGAAACCAGCTCCTCTCTTCAGTTAGCTGTTACTCCCTGTCTTTGCCTTTAAAATGATGGTTTTATCTTCAGGATGGAAGGGGAACTCCTTGCTTGGGTTGGGGGAGGGCTTCCTCTTCTTACCTGTGAGTCCTTTCTGAAGCTTTCTAGCACATACCTTTGATTGAAATTAGGGACAATGATAGAAGTTCAGTAATTCTCTGCCATCATAAGAACTCCTTTCGCTTTAATAAAATGGTTTTAATATTTACTTACTTGTAGAAACTCTTGAGTTTGTCATGTGACAATAATGTTGGATGGATGAATGTGTTATTAGCAAAAAAAGGAACGCAGCTCTCCTAGAGGAGTAGTATGCCGAGTTAGTCAATATTTTCACTTCAATACCACTTTTTAAAAACTACACTTCAAGCCCTTGATTGTTGCTAAATACATCTTTTCTATATCATGGAATCCAGATCAATTTCAAGCTTTAAGGATTATGTAGATATGCACATATATTTTAAAACTTTATATGTAATTATAGAAATACACATTCATATATGTATATATATTTGTGAATGCATACACATATGACATATATCCCATACAAGCCATATATAATATGCTATCCAGGTTCTCCTAGACTTGTAGTAAGCATGCATTTTCATTCTGAGTTTAACTTCTAAGTATTAGACTTCATAGTTCAATCAGAACATGAGGCACTATATACCTCTTCAAGAGTGGCCCTAAAAGATGACCAATTCATAATACCTATTTTCCCTTTAGCATTATTCATCCCCTTACATAGTTGGAATTGTAAACGTTTAGCTGTGAACATTCCATAATTACCTTACACAATTTGGTAGCATACTTAAGGATGCATATGTACAATTTCCATAGAGTGAGAAGGAGATTACATGTCTTGCCTGGAAGAAGTAATTTTCCTTTTCATAATCTTGTGTTTGTGAACATTCAATACATTAGTCTCATTAATGTACTTAGCAGAATACCTGTCACATAGCAGTTTTTTAATAAATCCTTTTGGACTAACTGACTTACTGTGACCTATGGAATAATCCCAGCAAGTCAGGGAATAAACATTAATATATTGCATGTATAGTTCTCTATCAATCTGTTTACTATTTATAGATATGTAGGGGTATGTGTGTATCTGAATATGCACATAGATGGTATGTGTGTATATATGTATACATACATGTGTAGGGAAAGAGAGAGACAGAGAGGGAGGAATGGAGGGAGGGAGAGAGACACAGAGACAAAGAGAGAGAGAGAGAAAGAGAGAGAGAGAGAGAGAGAGAGAGAGAATTCTTTGATTTTGCTGTAATATTTCATTAACCTTTTGTTGTAATATTTCACTGCCTTTGATGATTTGGGCCTTTGATTCCACCCTTGTGAGGAATTCCCTCAACCACTGCAAATTTTCTAATTTTCTATGCTGGACAACCTTAGAGAGTTTCCTAGAAGGCAGTGTGAATAGTTAAGTGACTTGCCCAGGATCTTATGTCCAGTATATATCAGAGGCTGCACTCAAACCCAGGAATTCCTGGCTGTGAGACCAGGATATGCTGGCTCATTTATGATTTAATGCAGTGACCTCCAAACTTTATGTGTGTATGCATGCACATACAGATATATAATACACATATATCTATACATACATACATACATAACCAGAATTTTTTCCCTTTTGTGTTTGTAGGCTGGGTTCTTGGGGTAGGTATTCAGTGTGTCATTTTTTTCAATAGCCTTGCTCTTTCTACCTGAGCCAGGGTTAGATGGTAGATTATAACTGCTTCCAGAGGATGAATAACTGCTTAGAAGATGGAAGGCCAAAGCTTTGGAGGTAGAGAGGGGTGTAGTGAGATAGTCTTCAGCTGTAATGGATAGGGCAGGTGAGGCTGCTAGTAAGTAGTAAGGATGGTAGTCTGTGAACTATTCCTACCCAGTTAGTCACTGATTATATACACCTTGCCACAGTCACCCCCTCCATCCCATACCCACTTTTGAGGATGAATCAGTTCTGTTGTTCTGTCTCTCTAGGATTGAAAGGCCTCTTTGCTCTTAGACTTGCAGATACATTTCCAACAATTTTATCAAAAAATGTTTTTCATGCAGGCTACAAAAGTTTCAAATGAAGCCTAATTCACACAATACAGTTATGGAGCTATCAATCAGCTATCTAGGGCTTTGCACATTCCAGTGTAAATAGTACTACACAACCAGAGTAGTTATTATAATGTACAAAGTGTTTATTCAGTACAAGAATTACTTTATCACCAAATCAGGAGAAGCTTATAATATACATTCAAACCAACCAACCCATAGGTTGCCACAACCTCTTAATTTATTTTTTAGGTCTTATACCAAGGGGAAGGCATTTCCTATAAATTACAGCTAAACCACAGCTTTCCAGTGAATGAGGGGCTGTAGTATTTGTATATTTTGCTTTCTGAAACAAATCCTTGAAGTGAAGGCTTTGAGTTTTGGATCCTTTTTCATTCTGATGACTTCATAAGTAGACTAGAAAAATATTTTTCAAACTCTTCCTTTCTTTCCCCAGTTACTACTAAAATACAACTTGGATAAGTTGTATTTTAAGTTGTATATAACTCTGGAAGAAAAAAGGAGTCCATAATTAAAGCCAAAATACGTGTGTATGTGTATGTATATACTAATATATATGCATGTGTTTACTTCATATGCTTGTACATAAATGAATTAATGGAAAGCATTTATAAAGTACCTACAATGTGTAAGACACACAGCTACATGTTGGGAATACAAGGACAAAAATAAAACTATGCCTTTTTAGAGGCTTACATTATTTTTGGTGAGATGACAAATCATGTGTCAACAACAACAGTAATAGCTAACATTTATTAGCCATATGGCAGGCACTGCACTAAATGATTTACATATATTGTCTCTTCTGGTCCTCACAACCACTTTGGGAGGTAGATGTTTCATCCTCATTTTGCAGTCGAAGAAACTGAGGCAAACAGATGTTAAGTGACTTGGCCAAGGTCACACTCTTCTATCACTGTCTCAAACTTGGTATGTGTGTGAATATATGCACATATATGTATCTATATACGTATATATGAAATTATTGCAAAATGATTTATGGAAGGGGAGCACTAAACCTTGGAGGAGGTCAAGAAATCTTGGCATAATAGGGGGTTCTTGAGGTGAATCCTGAAGTGAGGGACTCTTAGGCAGAAGTGAGGAAGAAGATACTTGTCAATGTATATATTGTTTCTCATCATTAAAATGTAAGCTTCTTGAGGGAAGGGACTGTTTTGTTTTTGTCTTTGTTTTCCTAACACCTAGTACAGTGCCTGGCATATACACTGATAGACTGTCCTCAATCTCCACTATTGAACAACAAATAAAATTACAACAAAGCAAAATACCTCTCCTGTTTCCTCTGCTCCACAAGCAATTTCAATTGAGATCATTTAAAAGCAAGCTAATGTTTTTCAGCTGAGCCATAGGAGCTCAGACATGCCGAATAGCTTTGTCAAAATGTTGAGTAATTACTTGGGTTGGCCTATTGGAGGACATGGCTAACACAGAGCATGCAAACATTTGTTTCTGTTTTATAAGTTGAATTCAAATGTTTTCAAATGGATTACTGGGGAGTGTAGCTGAGAAGAGGAATTTCAGGAATTAATAATTGAGATGCTGTAACTGTGTAAATAATTTAATCTGGTCAAATACAACTGTGGAATTCTCATCCAGGAGAAACATTCTAGATGTGTCTCTATCACCACTGTTCTTAGTACTTGATGGTAGGAAATCATAATTGTATTTTTCTCACGAGGGTCTTAAAAAACAATTGTTGTTCAGGTCTCTACATTTGTAGCTGTATTTGCTATGTGTTCATGGCTCTGCCTTTCTCATTCTATGAAAGGGATCAATGACTCGGAAGTAGACTAAAGGTTTATAAATGTATTAAACACAGGAAATCTGCCCGTCCTTATCTACATCTATTCTATGTCATTGATGCTCCTCAGAGTTTGCATAAAATAAGTATTTCTAATGCCCTTTGAATACATGACATTTTGTCAAAAATGACCTATGTGCTCCAGCATGTTTCTCCTAAAATGATGCCTCCTGGGTCTCTGGTGACAGAGAATCTAAAGCAGCTGAGGAGCAGTTAATGTTCTTTCTTTTGAAGACAGCAAGTCAGTGAGATCACACACCAGGTAACTGAAACCTGAAACATCACAAAGGTATTCTCAGGACTCTGGCATCTTGCGAATGAGATATGAAATGGATTTCCTGTGGCTCAGCACCCTGGAGCCTTGTCACAATAGATAAAGCCAAGTCAAAAAGGCCTGCATTAGTTCAGAAATGCTACTAAATAGTGGTGCTAATAACACAATTATAATTTTACTCCAGGACACAGAGACTATAACATCCTGTTCTTTTTTTTTTTTATTATTCCTCCATTCACAATAGTAACAAAAAACTGCATGGGAAGACAACCTAGAAATCAGATCAAAAAATAAATCAACATATTGACATAATTTATACATTTATATACTATAATCATATATATGTATATAAATAATCTATACATATGTATTGGTAAATCTATGCCTACTCTTCCATCTGGCTCAAAACTTGGTATAAAACTCATCTCTTCCAGGAAGTTCTCTATGATATAGCCTGTTTTCTAAAATACTCAGTCTGTGATAGTTTATTTTCATTTATTGATATGTTGTTTTATAAGAATATTTAGAGATACATGGATATGTCATATCAAAAGACGTAAATGAGATCGTAACCTTCCCAAGAACATGGACGATCTTCCATAGAAGTTTGTCTCTCTCCCTTTCCTCTACTCACAGTATCATACACAGTACAGAGCTATATACAAAGTGGGTTTTCAAGGAATGTTGTTCTATTGGATACCTCCTTATCTAGGCAATTTTCTGCCTCATGGGACTCTTACTTCCTGCACAATATTTTGCAACAATCAAGCAACACCTTTTTTTAACCTCTGCTGTAAGCTTTGTAATTCCATTTTTGGTCTTCTCTGACTGAAGACCCTTTTCCCTCTTCAACTGAGGTGTGTGAGTGTGTGAGTGTATGTGTGTGTGTGTCCGTGTGTGTGTGTGTGTGTGTGTGTGTGTGTGTATGGCATAGACTGCCCTTTTTTATACATAAATCCAATTTGATGAACATTTGCTAGAGGTCTAATGTGTCCAGACTAATACTCTGCATTGCAGAGCATCAACCAGTCTGCATGTATTAGTAAGGATAGTTTCTTCATTAAGAGTTTCCTAAAATAACAAAATTACAAGTCCTATGAAAAGAAAAAATAAATTAACAAAACATAACACGCGGAGAGCATTATACTAGAAACTTCAGGAAGTCATAACATGAACAAAAGAACGCCAGAGTCCTTGCTCTCATGAGGCAGTTTGTGGTACAGTAGATAAGAGTGCTGGGTTTGGAATGAGTTCAAATCCTGACTTAGACTAACTGTATGTTTCTGAGCAATCACTTAATTTCCATATGCCTCAGTTTCCTTAACTGTAAAATTAGAATAATAACAAAAACTACCTCCCTGAATCATGGGGGTCAAATGAGATCTTTGTAAAGGTCTTAGCATAGTACCTAACACATAATAGGTGCCTAATAAATGATTGTTTCCTTTCTTCCTTCATGGAATTTCCCACCTCCTCATTTTCCTATATCTCTTCCACTTCTTGTCTCATCCCTCTTCCCACAAGGAGGATGAAGAGGAAGGAATGTCCTAATACTAAAAGGATTGCAGGGAATGGTCCTGACCGAGCAACCATTTACATGATAAAAATTCCCAACTTTGGTATGCTCACTGAGAACACTTGTAGAGAAGACCTTACAATCACATGTCTCTCTTTGAGGGCAGAAATGGTATTTGTTTATAGTTTGGTGAAGATACAGACCCTTACTAATTCTACTTTTGTGATAAGAAAACAATTATTCAGGGGTGGCTAAGTGGTACAGTGAATAGAGCACCAGCCCTGGAGTCAGGAGGACCTGAGTTCAAATCCAGCCTCAGACACTTGACATAAAAACTAGTCGTGTGACTTTGGGCAATTCACTTAACCCCAATTGCCCTCCAAAAAGAAAAAGAAAAAAGAAAACAATCATTCTAACTAATAGAGTAAAAACTTTGATGGGCTCTTAAAACAGGTTATTCTTTCAAAGTAATCTGACTCATTAGTTTCTATGATTAAAATCCTATAAAACATCAACAAAAGGTCCCCCTTTTCATATTCATGTGTCTAGAGTCATACATTAATTCTTTCTATGGCAATGAACAAACCTAATCATTCTCAGCAGAGATCTCAGTCCTCTGCTATTAAATATTTATAAAGTATAACAGCAAGCTTTTATATCACTAGTACTCTATAGTTACCAAATAGCCCATATACAGAATTATATGTGGAAATATTACAAATAATTACAAGTTAAATTGAATACATTTATAGTGGATTATTGTAGATAATATCACATTCTTGTGGACTATTAATAGGTTCTATATCCAGGATGAGATTTAGGCTTAGCTTCCTTTGATCACTATCATAATGGTTGGTACACTGATTCTCAACAGCACTTTATCTTTTAGAGGGGAGTAGCCTCAAAATACAGTGTCATATTCCCAAGGCTAAGGTGTCAATACTCTAGGAAAAGTGTGTGTTGGAGGGAAAGGATCTAAGAAATAAATTTTGTTAAACTGGCCAAAAAGTTAAATTGGCAAAGATCTGGGGTGACTGAATGGGCAATAACTGACTGGAGTCCAAGGAAGCTTCCTTGGTTAAACCAGACAGTTTTGTTATTACTATCCCTTCAGAAAAGTTTCTAGCACACTTGGTCAGTTGCTGGAACTTTTAACATCTCCCCAGAAGAGAAATACTATTGCCTTCAAATTATCTTGTAAAGGGCTTAGCATAGTATCTGACACATGTTAAATACCTAATGCATTATTTTTAAGCCTTCTAAGTAAGGTATAGGAGTGGTGTATTCCCACAGCCATGTTGCCTCTTTGAACTTTCTTGGAACACATTACCTGCTTTTGTCCACTTTCTCATTCTCACTGCTTTCATCAGGTTGCATTCTTCACCTAGCCAGACAGTATAGTGGCATATATCAGTGTGTTGTGCACTATGAGGACCACATTTTCACTCTTGATTTCCATGATTGAGGGTAGATGTTATATGCCCTTAAGCGTGCTATTAGGGATATCTGGGACCATAGAACTGGCCATAGAAATAAATTTGGGGTATTGTAACATTCTCCATTTGTGAAATATAACAGGCTTAACACAACTCTGCCAGCATTAGGATGGATGCCGAGGTAGCAATGTATCAATTTGACATGGTTATTGGAGGCATCTTGTATCAGCTCCAGGGCATAGACTACAGGTGGGTGGTCAAAATTGGGGTAGTCATAGCAAATTAAATAAAACAGTCAGAATGAACCATAATTCAGTGCTGGTTTAGGCTTAGACTGGCTGGGACAGGCAAGCAGTGGAATCTAGAATTCATAGTAGAGAATAGGAAATTGGGAGGTCTATGTGCACAAATGTGGGTAAGACGACAACTAAGGAAGGCTTCAATTTGGATAACAATGAATTGGGGTGACCTCAGGAAAGGAATCTAAGAAGTGTAGGTATGAGAAAGGAGGGAGAAAAGAAGTGAATACTATCTAAAACTGAAGTCATATTCTTTTGTATCACCCACAGTTGCTTTTCCCCTGACTAAATAATTTCCATTAATAGAGCCACCATTTCCCGATTTACCCAGGCTTAGTACATCTCTGTCATCCTTGACTCCTTTCTTTCCATTATCTTCTACATTAAATCAGTTGCGAAGTCCTGTCAATTTTAGCTCTGAAATTTCCATCACATCTGTCTCATCCATTGTTCCACCTATTACCTCCCACCTAGACTATTGTAATAGTGTCCCAAATGATTTCCCTGGGTTTAGTCTTTTTCCATTCCAGTCCATTCAATACATCATCAGAAAATTAATCATCCAAATAAACACATCTGATAATGCCATTTCCCAAGTAAAAAGCTTTCAATTGTTCCCTACTGCCTACTAAACGAAATCCAAATTCTTTAGCCTGGCATTCAACGCCTTTTACAAAATTTCTCCCTTTGCATTTGTATTCCCTTTCATGCAGTCTGTGAAAAGATATTCCTTTTCATGTGGTCCTATCCTAGATCTAAAAAACAGGAAAAGGATTCAGGAGTAGAATCTGAAGAGGGAAAAAGTAAAATGTAGCTACCAACACAAGGAAAGGTAACATAAAAAATGAAACAGAGAGCAAAGCAGATGGGTGGGTGGGAAGGACTGATGAAAGATATAGGAAGCTTGTGGGAGATTGAAGGGGAGATGATGGCGACTGTAGAATTTTTGAGACTAAGGAAAGGAAGTTGAGTAGTACTGTTGAGTTTTTAAGAGACATTGGCTGTGCAAGTTCATGTGGGGAAGAAGCCTTGGCATTAGGATGTAAAGACTTATAGTAATTGAAAAAGACAAAGCTAAAAATCTTACCCACTAAATAGAATAGGGCAAATAATGCAATGACTTGAGATGAATATGCAATATTTGTATTTCTGCCATGGTTACTGTTATTTGTGTTGTTACTTCTGCTGCTCTTTTTTTTTT
>JAQQSW010012580.1:0-12497 GCA_028646575.1 Pseudocheirus occidentalis
CAAAAGCATTCTGAAGAGAATAATTCCTTCAGAATTAGAATGGAGCAAGTGGAAGCTAATGACTTTATGAGAAACCAAGACACTATTAAACTGTTACAAAAAAATGAAAAAATAGAAAGCAATGTGAAATATCTCCTTGAAAGATTTATGTTTTCTAACCAAAAAAAAACCCCTAATATCCAAAATTTACTTCTCCTACATACATTTCTAAAACTCCTTCCCTTCTTTGCCTACTGTTGTGCAGCTAGGGTATTCATATATCAAGTCATGAGGGCAGATTGTGTTTTTCTTTTTTCCCTGAAGAGAGTGACCTCAGGTTCCATGGTCCACTAGCAAAGTCATGAGGAATAAGTTATACTACTGATTTAAAGTTGGCTACCAGTGATACACATGGAAGAAGTCCAAATAATCTGTCTTGGATACCCTTCTCTTTCCAAATATCACTTCCTTCCATCACTCTTGCATTTCAGATTAAGCATTCATTTCTGCCCATTTGTAAATAAAAGGTGAAAGGACAGTCAATAGGCTGGGTGTCCAGTTTTCTGATACCTTCATAAACGTGGATATGGATCTGAAAATAAACCTCCCAGTGAAGTTTAGTTTTTTTCTCTTTGAAGATTTTCTATTCCTTGTACTATATCAAAATTTGCTATGTGGACAGATTTCAGCTCTCTTTAGAGCTCTTGCTCCCTAATTTACAACTGCAAGTTTGAGTTGATACTTTCTGTATATCTTTTGGGGTTTGGGGGGGAGGTGCAAGAAATGACAAGGATATGCTGTGGCTTTATTTAATAGAGTCTATTATTATATTTTCAGTGTATCTACACATCATTTATGTCCAACTTACCCTGCATATATCATTTTGTACGTAATTGTTTTCATTTGTTGTCTTTCCCTCTATACTGTGAGTTCCTTAAGAGCAGATACTGTCTTTTGCCATTCTTTGTACCCCAACAGCTTAGCACAGTGCCTGATTAAGTGATTCATCATTAGTCCCCTGGAATCATGGGTAACTAATAAAACCTCAACTCATTATTCAGAGAAAAAAGAGCTTTGGAGGGAATATATCTTTAACCATCTATGTCTGACGTCATAGAGAACCTCTATGCCATTGAAAGATACAGAACAGCAGACTACAATATCCACTGGTCTGACCTAAAATGAAATTCTAACAATAAAATAAACTGGGAAAGTAAAGAAGAATTCAGAGGCTTAGCACACTCTCTCCTCACCCACATCACACTACATTACCACACCATAATATTGTCAACCTTAATGGAATAAGACAAGTATATAAGGAAACCTTTGCTCATAGTAACATTTACAGCTTAAACATTAAAATTAATATCACCTATGGGCTAAAATTCAGGAAATCCCAAAGGAGAGTAAGAGCAAATTGCTTAAGCAAAACTTTTTTACTTCTTATACATCTACTCTTAACAGTGATTAATAAACAAAAGTCATATGTTATTGATCATAAGGGGGAACACATTTTCAAAATGGAACCTTTCTGAGCAGTATTTTGTAGAATATGAGCACACAAGAGTAGAGACCCAGGGGGAGGCTAGGTAGCACAGTGAATAGAGCACCCACTAGCCCTGGAGTCAAGAGAACCTGAGTTCAAATCTGGCCTCAGACACTTAACACTTGCTAGCCATGTGACCTTGGGCAAGTCACTTAGCCCCAATTGCCTTGCCTTCCCCCCCAAAAAATTTTTTTTAAAAAGAGAGTAGAAGCCCATTAGAACATTTGATTCAACAACTTCTTAAAGAATGTCTTTAAAAAGTTAAAATTAACTCCACTGGACCATTCTATGTTTTTATTTGGTGATCTTTTATTTTTCCTTTAAGGTGTTTTTAATCTGTTAATATTTAAATGATAAAATCTCATCACTCCAACTGCCTAGAACTCAGCATGCTATAGCAGTACAAATGGAGAATGTCTTATAATAATGGGATCATATCAGAACATGAACCCTAATCCACCAAAGAATTTGCCATGAGATTTTGGTAACAAGAAGCATATTGTAGGCATTTCTGTCCATCAACAACCCCTTTAATCTTAAAAATTGATTAAAATACCAAAGGGAGTAAGAGGTGAAACCAAATACAATGCTATGATCTTGAAAGACTTACGGCAGCCACTCTCATCAGCTCCATCTGGGCAGTCTCTAACTCGATCACACCTGTATTCATTTGGGATGCACTGACCATTAGGACATGTCATCTGCTGGCTTGAACATGTCCTACCAGCTGTAAGACAAAGGGAAAAGAATATTGAATTTATATTTCATTCCAAATAAAGACCAATGGGCTTTATTGTTCCCCTGTCTTTGGAAGTTTACAAAATATGAATGAGATCATTAGGTAGGAGGAAGTGTGGGAAGGGAGACCAGTTTACATTCACTAAGCACCAAAACAGTGTTTCTGGGTACAAGGTAAAGATTAATTATGGTTGTTGCTCTGTTCCCTCTGCCCTTCCTCCCCATGTTCACCTACTAAATTCCTTATTTTTTAAAGCCCAACTCAAATACTGCCCCCCCTAGCTGGTAGCAAGCAACCTCTTATATCTTACATAACTCTTTGTACTCTAACTCACTAATGCACCTACCATAGGATACTGTGAATTACAGCTATGTGTACAGATATTTGTTTTTGCTCACCCCCTAAATACTGTGTGTTGTGGCTAACCGTAAGTTTCTTGAGGTCAAAAATCATGTGTCCCCCCTTAGCCTAACAATACTCTCCACCTAGAGATGCTTAATGTCAGTTTACATGTGTTAAACCGTGTAAAAGACATGTAGGCCCGAATGAGATTAACATGCATGGAGACACAAAAAAAAAACTAAATTGAGAAGGGCAAGGTAAACAATTTAGTAGCAGATTGAAGAATAGATTTTATTAACCAAGAAAAGATTCCTTGACCTCTTGAAAGGACTCACATATTTTACCATAATACAGTCTAAGAAGGACTAGTGAGGGCAAGGCATAACAAATCTTACTGATTTTATCCATAGCTAAAATGGGTAAAGCCATCTGGTGAATCTAAGTGCTCAATTTGGAAGGTACTTTAATTACAGTTCATATGCAGATAACCCTTTACATGCATTATCATTGTGGATATTCACACAACTCCATCTGAACTAGATACCATGGTTCCCATCTTACAGATGCAAAAACTGACTGAGAGATTGTGACTTGCCCAAGATCTCACAGTGTGTTTGTGTCTGAGGCAGGATTTGAGGTGGACTCTAGACCCATCTACTATATCCCAGTGGTTCTCACTTGGCAAATGTGAAGTAAGAATGACCACAGCTGAAATTATATTACCTAATTTTAAGAGTGGAAAATTATCCTCATATATAGATAAGTAAAATGCTTAGGAAAGAAGCTGACTTTAATCAATTCTCCAAATAGAATCATGATTCTCTTTTGGAAACGGACATCTGCCTTCAGACTTCCAGAGCAAATAGCAGTTAAATATAGTTTCACAAGGAAATATCAGGGAAAAACCTTCAGATGTCAAAATTATTTTTTCCACTAAGAGAATTAAAAAAAAACTTAGACACCTGAAAAGGATCAGCTACTAAAAATATCCTGGAGAAGAGGAAGAACTTCTTAAGAAAAAAATAGCAAAATTATACACTTATATAAGTCCTACAAAATGCGATGATGCTTTTCCTTTTGGTAAGTTGGACATTATGACAATTCTGCTATATTTACCTGTCTCATGTTTCCCAAATGTTGTAATACTTGAAATGTTTGTGCTTAAATTTGTTATATTTTTCTTAGATGGTGAAAATTAATCTATAACATGTATCTGATCCATGTATCTGATCCATATTTCACCTGATAAAATTCTACATTAGGATATTTCTATCAACCCAAAATTAAGCACAGAAAAATTAAACCAATCTATATATTTCTTTAATTATATTTATTTTGCTTCACAATTTCTGTATCTGCTTCAACAAATAAAGGTTAAGTTAAGAGGTAGACAGTGTTAAACTGTTTGATTTCTGCTCACTGTATGGGCATGAAATTCTTACAATTATACAATTACCTTTATCTGAGGAAGGTCAAGAAGACTAATCCCCCTCTTTTAAATTCTTGTAGAATTTATTTAATCTGTGTTTCCAATTGCTCCTTTGACATTGAAAAGATGTCGTTTCCTTCTCCCAAAAGTAAGAACAAGGAACCCTAGAGAAGTGTGAAAGCAACCTAATCCATTTGTCAGCATCACTTTCATTGCACTAGTTCTACCTAAAAGAACTAAATTATCATTTCCTACTACTTAAATTCTTGTAGGCCTATATTTGGCCTTTAAGAGTCCTAGTGCTTGTCTGGGAAGCAAAATTTAAATTAAATGCAACATTTAAATTAATTTTTTAAAGAGACTGACATAAAATTTTAAAAAATAAAATTGAATTATATACTGTTAAGCACACACAGAAATACTCCAAGTATAAAATTTCAAGTTCAGTTGGCCAAGAATTTAGATAACCAGCTTTCTACAGAATGAAAAGAAAATTTACTGTCATGCAAAAAGATAATTACTAACTCTTCCAGGATGCAATTAATCCTGAGGGAGTAGTGAAGAAGAGTGATTTTTATTTATTTTTACTTACTTCTGGGGAATGGAGAAGGTTAGTATAAAGAAAAAGTAATGGTCTGGTAAGTTAAGAAACTAACTCTATTCCCCCAACTACCAAGCTCAATGTTTCAAAATCCAAAGACATTTGAGTGCTTGTAAAGTACTCATATGTATGTAACATTTCCTCCATAAAAAGGAAGCTTCAGTAACAATGACAGCATTTTCTATCCTATCCCTACTCTGAGCCAGAAGCATATGTAATAAATATCGATAATTCCTAAGTATGCAACAATCACAGCATAAAAACTGCCCTCCCCCGATTCAAAAACCAGTGTGCAAACCTGTTTATGAATTTCAGCCTAAAACCTTTCCCTGCTCAACACTTGGCCAGACAGGGTAGTAGGAGTTTTCATCACCTTTGAAAATGAAGGTCTTTCATATGCACCATTTCTCCCATACTGTACCACAACCTACACAGCAGTGGAGGAGAGATGATGTGGAAAGGACTGAAGGAAAAGACCATGTGTCTGGTCAAACACTCAAGCATTAGCATAAAAAGACAGAATAAATTTTCTACATTCTTTGATTTAAACCAAATTTGTCTGATGTGGATTTTTCTAAAAAAAAAAAAAATCTCTATTCTGCTTCATCAAAAGACTCCTTGGCATCTAGTGACATGGCTGAAAAGGGTTCTAACTCAGTACAAGATTCCCACGTACTGGGCCAAATTCCAATCTTTCATACATGCATCCAGGAGTCAATAGGAGCTCCATCAGCATGCATCCAAGGGTAGAATAAGGCCCCATGCAAAGGAGCCATCAAAAAACATCTGCTTTTTATTTGATCGGGGGTAACTATGCTGACAATGACTGCATTAAGTTGCTAGCCAGAATCTTGATGGACATTAAAATTGGCCCTGGGAAGATTAGCTCAGAGATCTATTACAAATTACAAATTCCCAGTCTCTATAGAATATGCATATGGTGAAGAGAAAAGTCCCTTTCATGATATGTAATAGGAATTTAATTGTTAATCTTAAAGTCAAAGATGTATTCCACCACAAAACAGACCCTTTTCTAGTAGCCTGCAAGTCAATTAACATTTCTACATGTTCTCAGTTAGGGGGGAGAGAGATGGAGTAGTAAGGCCACCTGCTACCCTTAGAAATTCTATCTGGTAACCTATCATCATGGGAATTTTCCCGGCAACACTGATTCTAACCTAAATTAAAGGGTATCACACAGTGGGGCAATATCCTCAGTGCCCCAGACAATATTCAGTAATCAAATGTAAGCTCCTTCTGGCATAGACTCCTTACTTTTGTTTTTGAATTCACAGTGCCTGGTACATAGTGGGCCTTAATAAATTTTTGATGATTGATTGGTTCAGAATATACAAAAAACACACAGTCTGCCCTCTCACATCCAACTAGTCTTTAAATCATAGAAACTAAATTACAAATAAGTAAGGCTCATTTAATTTAAATGTAAATAGTCTTTAAAACAGGGGTACTTCTTCTGGGGTCTGTGAACATTTTTTTAAATTAATTGATTTGTTTATTTACTTTTAGTTTACAAGATTCAGTTCCACAGTCCCTTAAGTTTCAAATTTTCTCCCCTCTCTCTCCCCTCCTCCACCCATGGCAGTATACAATCAAGTATAGGATGTGCAAATACTTACACATTGGACATTAGTCTGGTTGTATAGAAGGGTTGTAACTAATGGAGTGAACAATGGGAAAGGAGAAACAAAACCAAACGTTGAAAAGAATGCTAGCATGTAGATTGCTTCAGTCTCCATTTAAACTCTTTTCTTTCTAGATCTTTCTCTGAATGTAGATATCTCCTTCCATTCTGAGACTTGTAGAGTTGTCTTCTAACTGTGCGTTGCTGAGAAGAGCCTAGTTTATCAAAGCTGGTCCTCACACATACAATGTATCTGTGATTGTGTACAAATTTTTCCTGGTTCTGCTCTTCTCACTTAGCATCAGTTTGTATAAACCTCTCCACGTAAATATGAAGTGCATCTGCTCCTCAATTCTTATAGCACAATAGTATTCCATTACATTCATATACCACAACTTGTTTAGCCATTGCCCAATTGATGGGCATCCCCTTAATTTCCAGGTTTTTGCCACCACAAAGAGGGCTACAATAAATATTTTTGTATATATGGGTCCTTTTCCCACTTCTATTATCTCTTTGGGATACAACCCCAGAAGTGGTATTACTGGGTCAAAGGGTATGCAATTATTTATAGCCCTTTGGGCATAGTTCCAGATTGCTCTCCAGAATGGTTGAATCAGTTGTGAACATTTCTTTAAACATATTTCAATAACTGGTAATTTTTATTTCAACAGAATTCATTTTCTCTGTAATCTCATATATTTTATTTTATTCATTTAAAAATCATTATTCTGAAAATGGTTCCATAGGTTTTCCTAGCTTACCAAAGGTGTCCATGACACCAAACAGGTTAGGAACCCCTCCTTGCCTTAGAGAACTGGCACTATGCTTGAGTTGTTAATGTTTCCTACCATCAGCTTTGTGAATGGTATTTAATCCCACATTGCTTCACCCCTACACCTACTCCCTAAATCTTCAGGTTAGCTGTGGAGCTGTCTCCAGCATCTTCCAATTACATAATTTCCTTGCAAATTGCTGCAAACTTTAAGAAAGTAATTGAGCTGGAGAACTCTAGGGACCAAACACTACTGATGAACCCTTGACATTTTGTTAAGGATTTAAAGGGAAATATTTTTTTAATTTGTAGGATATTGCTTAGCAATTGGTTATAATTTATTTGGATGTTAGTAAGCATTAGTGGTAATTTGTGTAGCACTGATTCTCCACCTAGCTGACAAATTAGCTTTCAAAGGCATATCCATCCTACTCCCTTACTCCAAAACTGGAAATGCCTTTCTATCACCTATAAGATAAAATCCAAATCCTTCAACTTGTCATTTAAAACCACTGACAGTCCCTAAATTCAACACTTCAGAAGAAGCCATCTCTGTGACTTCGAATAGGCTGATCTCTGCCTAAAATGCACTTTCTCCACAACCCCACCTTTTAGAATCCTTAGCTCCATTAAGGCACAGCTCACATATCACCTCCTAAATCTTTTCTTGTTCCCACTAGTAATTACCACTCTCTCCTTCCTCAAATTATCTCGTATTTATTTATCCTTGTACATTTTTCATAGATTGCAGTTTTCCTGATAGCACAGATTCTTTGCTTTTGTCTAGCACGGTCTAATTGATATTGCTATCATCTACTAGGATACTCACCTGCCTCTTAGAGGCATGAAATCAACCCTATGTTCTTGAAAACCCAAGAGACAACCTGGCCTGAGCGGAAGCACACTGGAATTGGAGGAAGACCAGGGTTCTAATCCCACCCCTGACACTTGGTGGCTGTGTGACCATGGTGAAGTCTCAACCAACAGTTTCTTCATCTATAAAATGGAAATGCTAATACTTACAGTACCAATCTCACAAAGCTGTCGTAAGGTTCAAATGCGGTGTTTGTAAAGCACAATATTGATGCGACTTGTTATTTACTATTAAACTGTAGGAGACAATGACTATTAGGGCAGCTAGGTGGCACAGTGGATAGAGTGCCCAGCCTGGAATCAAGATGACTAATCTTCCTGAGTTCAAATCTGGCCTCAAACACGTAATAGTTGTATGACCCTGGGCAAGTCACTTAACCCTCTCTGCCTCAGTTTTCTCTTCTGTAAAATTATCTGGATGGGGTCATGAAGTGTTGGACATGACTGAAAAATGACTAAACAATAACAAAACTAAGTCGTAGAAGAGTTGCAATATAGGTTGGTTTTGTTCTGGTTTTGTCCCAATCTGATTCCAGTGGAGTAGGGAATGCCTGCCTATATACAAATTCCAATGTAAAATGGAAATAGTTCTTCAACTTATAATCTTATGAAGCCATTCTTATAAATATGAATGATTTCCATATATATAGGGACTGTAATTTTCACTTCAACTTTTACTGTGTTTCTAGATCATCCAGGATGGGATGTGACTATGGCAGGAGCAGGAATCAAAGGAGAAGCCACCAGTGATATCATTTCTGTCATTACTAAGTCCTCCATTCAAGCATCCAACTCAAAGCATTCATTAAGCACCTACTATGTGCCAAGTACTGTATTAAGACTGGGGACTCAAAGAAAAGCAAAAAAGCAGCTCCTGATGTCAAGGGGTTTGCAATCTAATGGGAAAGATAACACGCAGACAACTAAGATATATAAAGGACAAATGCAGAAAAGGCAAGCTTAGTTGGGAAATAAAGGACAAGAGGTATGCATGCATCAAATTCCAAAGAAGCAGAAGAAACAGAGGCTCTTCCTTTCCCCTCCTCCACCCATCCAGCTGCCACAGCCTACATAAAATGATGCAACTCTACAGAAGGCAGGGACCAAAAGACCTTCCGGTTTGTCCCCTGAGTTTGATGTAGTCCAGAAAAAGTCAAAGAATTAAGCCCTTTGTCTCCGGAGTTACTAACACTTACTGACAATTCTTCAACATATTCATACTTTCAATATCACAAGATAGTTATTGCACAGGTTTCCTGGGAGCAAAAGTATCTTTCTTCATTTGCATGAGGGATTATATTTGTTCTGCTCAGCCCCAGCGGGCAAATCTGAGAGTCAAAAGTGCAAGTGGCAAAAAGGCAGCTTCCATAGGCTTAACATAAGGAAAAGCTATCTAATAACTTATCCATAAGAGGAATGGGTTCCATCTTATTGGAGGTCTTCAAAAAAAGAGTGGATGACCACTTGTGTTACGAGTTTTGGAGTGGGGAGGATTCTTTTTCAGATCTGGCTTAGACTAGATGGCTACTGAGGTCTCTTCCCATCTATGAAATGCTATGATTCTGTGACTCCTCAACTAATAAGCCCCTTAGTAAATATTTATTAACAGTAAAATGTGATCAAATGGGTGGCTAGGTGGAGCAGTGAATAGAAAGCCAGCCCTGGAGTCAGGAGGACCTGAGTTCAAATATGGCCTCAGACATAACACAAAAAAACTAGCCATGTGACCTTGGGCAAGTCACTTAACCCCAACTGCCCTGCCTTTACCCCCTCCTAAAAGCAAAAAACAAAAAAATATATGATCAAATGTTTTTGTATCAATGACAAATTAGAATATCATTCCATGTTCATTCATCAGAAATGGAGAGAGCACTGGCTTCAGAGTCAGAAGACCTAGGATGAAATCCTGGGTTCTGCCAATTTCTAGTTATGTATATTTGGACAAATCTTTACCCTCTCTGGACCCTCAATTTCTTCATCTGTAATTAAGACTGGGGACTCAAAGAAAAGCAAAAAAGCAGCTCCTGATGTCAAGGAGTTTGCAATCTAATGGAAATTGTGATATCAGTTGACCTCTAAGATTCCTTGTGGCTCTAAATTTACATGATCTTATTGTCTTAATTCAAACAATGCCATGCTGCTAATACTTACGGCACTGCTGATGTTCATCTGACCCATCATCACAGTCTTCTTCATCATCACAAACCCAGACACGAGGGATACATTCTCCATCACTGTGACACTGAAACTGGCTAGCAGCACAAGAAGGATGAGCTAGAATAAAGCAGAAAAATCACTTAGCATACTGGACATTCAGCAAAAGGGGTTCAAAAATGAACAATTTTAAAGTTATAAAAACAAGTTTATATGCATAAAATTCTACATGATGCTCTTAGGTGCAAAGTATAGCAATATAGTACAAGGGAATTTGTAGTTCTAAATAAGAATAATCACTAAAATACAGGATCCTATTATTTAGAGATAGAAGGGACCTCAGAGATCACCAAATCCAACTCTATTAGTTGACAGTCAAGATAGGTGATCTTCCCTTGGGCCCAGCCAGAGTTTTACACACACTGACAAGTCACAAAAAAATTCAATAAAAATATATGGAAGATGTATAACCTGTATCAGATTGCTTATTGTCTCAGGAAGAGGGGAAGGGAAAGAGGGAGGGACAGAACTTAGAACTCAAATTTTTTTAAGAAGTACATATAATTAGGGGAAAATAGAATATTATTAAGTATATATGGAAAAGGGGCGGCTAAGTGGCGCAGTGAATAGAGCACCAGCTCTGGAGTCAGGAGGAGTACCTGAGTTCAAATCCGGCCTCAGACACTTAACACAAAAAACTAGCCATGTGACCTTGGGCAAGTCACTTAACCCCAACTGCCCTCCAAAAAGCAAAAAAAAAAAAGTATATATGGAAGAAAAAGGTTAGACATGAAACCCAAAATGCCCTCATTTCACATTTTAAAAATTATGAAATTAGTTTCATAAGTTTTAAATTAACTTTTAAAAAAATCTTCAATGATGAAGCAATATCTAAAAGGAGAATAATATTGCATGGATTACTGTTCCATCACTGTTGGGCAAGGGGAGGGGTGTCCCAAATTGTTCCATCTTAATTATAACTAAATGGGCAAGTAAATGGGCACCACTAATACCTATAAGTGAATTGCTCAATGGAATAAGATATCTCCCCATCTTCTTATACTCTGCCACTCCCAACTAGCATAATAGGAATTCAACTGCTGTACTATTTGGTTCCTCCAACAATTTAAGACTCACTACTTTCTTTTTCTATTTTGTTGGTACCTTAGGTAAAAAAAAAAGACATAGTGAGGAATCATGGGTGACTACATTTAAATTAGGAAAGATAATCTAACACATGGCCATACTACCAGCTCCTATAGCTCCTTTGTGGTACCTCAAACAGACCATATCATATTACACATCTTTACAAATGAGGAAACAGAATCAAAAAGATGCAGTGACTTGTCTAAAGTTAAGAAGTTATAGGTGGCAGAGTTAGAAACTAAATCCAATCCAATCCTTTTATGTAAAAATAAGGTTTCCATTTAGTCCATTCAATTACCGATGCTCTTGTTTTTTCTCTTCTGGTAGACAAAATATCCATAATGAATGAACAAAAATTGCTGTCAGTATGCTCCCGAAAATCTTCAGGAACATTTCCAGAGTTTCTGGGGTTTCTGGCACATGGCCATGGGATAAATCTTAGAATGATGAAGATATTATCAACACCCTAACAGAAGGTAAGGATATGCTCATTTCCACCATAGATATCAAATGAAAAAGGCATGGGACCATCCTTGGATTCCACAGCTCGAATCCAGAGTTTTCAATTAATAATATTTCCTGTATGTTGAAGTTTTAAATGCCCCCAAAGTTTTTATATTAATGAAATTAATTTTCACACTGCTCTTTACAATTCCCCTGCCCTCACCCCTCACTTACGGCAGCCTGCTTCATCTGTGTCATCAGAACAATCCTTGGCTCCATCACACCTCCAGTGTGCAGGGATGCACCGGCCATTCCCACAACGGAACTGCCCACTGTTACATGCTGTAATGCAATACCCCAAAGAAAGAGAAAATTAATCACAAACTCAAGCTGTGATACAAAAATAATTCATTTCTCTTGCAATCCCTTTGTGTCACTGTAAAGCCAAACAGCAGTAGATTCCTGAGAAAATGCTACTGTGAACAGCCTTTAAGATTCAGATTACACAGTATTAGTGAACACTCTGTTTATTCCATTACAAAATCAGATTCAGTACAATGTTCACAGTTTCAACAATTCACAATATTATATACAATCTTCAGAACAAGGAAAGTCTCAATATTATATCTTATTACAGGAACAAGGAACAAGAGAAGAATCAGCTGGTTTCCCTAAGGGAGAAACCAGTTTCACATTTTAAGATTCAATCAATCAATTAACAAAAGGAATGACCTAGTTTCCCTAAGAGGGATTCAGTCAATCAATTAACAAAAGGAATGACCTAGTTTCCCTAAGAGGGAGTTGATTCAATCAACAATTCACAATAT
>JAQQSW010012581.1:0-12497 GCA_028646575.1 Pseudocheirus occidentalis
AAAAGGGAGGGTAGAGTGGTGATCAGAAGCAAAATACTTCCGAGGAGGGAAAGGGTGGGGGAGGTGGTAAGGGAGAGGGGGAGATAAGTGGGGAAAAAATTGCATGGAGGAAAATACAGTTATAAGTATGAATGAAATCATCCATAAAATGGAACTGGATAGCAGAATGGATTAAAAACCAGAATCCTACAATATGCTGTTTACAAGAATGTATTGGAAGCACAGATGTGGGGTAAAGGTAAGGAGATAGAGCAGAATCTATTCTGCTTCAGATGAAACAAAGAAAGCAGGGGTAGTCACAATCTCAGACAAAGCAAAAGCAAAAGCAAAAATAAATCTAACTTCAAGAAATAAAGAAGGAAATTGCATCTTGCTGAAAGGTATCATAGACAGTGAAGTCAAATCAATACTAAACATATATGCACCAAATGGTATAGCATCTAAATTTTGAAAGGAGATATTGAATTCTTACAGGAGGAAATAGATAATAAAACTCTACTAGTGGGAGACCTCAGGTTTACTCTCTCAGAACTAGATAAATCTAACCAAAAATAAGAAAAGTTTACAATCAGTTCTGGTAAAGTTAGATGTGATAGATCTCTGGAGAAAACTGAATGGGAATAGAAAGGAATATGCCTTTTCTCAGTAGTAGATGGCACCTACACAAAAACTGACCATGTATTAGGACATAAAAACCTCACAACCAAATGCAGAAAAGCAGAAATGACAAATGCATCTTTTCCAGATCATAATGCAATAGAAAATTACATTCAGTAATGGATAATGGAAAGAGTGATTAGAAATGAATTGGAAATTAATCCTAAAATAAAGTGGGTCAAATAATAATTTAAATTTTTTTTAATGACAATGAGATAACATAGCAAAATTGTAGCCAGAGCAGTAAAAAGGGGGATATTCCTATCTCTAATTGCTTACATCAATAAAACAGAGAAAAAGCAAATCAATAAATTGGGCATGCAACTAAGGATAAACTAGAAAAAGAACAAATTAAAAATCCCCAGTTAAACACCAAATTAGAAATCCTGAAAATCAAAGGAGAGATTAATAAATCTGAAAGTGAGAACACCACTGAACAAATAAAACTCCATGTGTGTGTGTGCATGTGTGTGTAATTTGAGAAAATCAACATAGACACAGTCTATGGGGGATTAGGAACGGTTTCTTGCAGAAGACAACACTTTAGCTGAGATTTAGTAGAAATGGGGAAATGTTTTACCTGAGGAGGGAGAGAATTCTAATCATGAGAGGACAGTAGGTGGAAATGCACCCAGTAGGGAGATGATGTGTCTGGTTCATGGAGCAGCAAAGAGTCTGTGGAGAAGGGAGTGGTGAGAGGGTATAAGAAGACTGGAAAGGTAGGAAAGGGCCAGGTTGTAGAGGGCTTTAAAAGCCAAACAATGCATTTTCTGTCTGATCCTGGAGTTGATAAGGAGCTACTAGAATTGGTTGATTAGGGGGTGGACAGTCAGATTTAAGCTTTAGGAAGATTAACTTGACAGTTGAGTGAAGGATTGTGAGGAGTGTAGAAAGACTTGAGGCAGCGGGGTAGGGAAAGTGAATAAGCATTTATAGATCTCTTACTAGGTGCCAGAGAATCTGTCTATACTTTGTTGCATCTCAGCTTCAGAGGTACAATCATCTGCAATCAGAAAATCATGTGCCAACACTCATTCCACTTTGTTCTTGGCTTGTGGCCTCTTCAAGTTGAATTTACCATCAGTACAGTAGCTGACCTTGATGTTGTGTTCATCCTCACTGAAAGCATTTGATAGCATGGCTGAAAACATCTTGCTAAGAAGCATGGGAGCAAGCACACAACCTTGTTTCGCTCTATTGGCGACTGGGAAAGCAGGAAAGCATTGTCCATTATTCAGAACCTAGGCAAATATGCCACCATGGAATTGACATACAACACTAATGAACTTCTCTGGGCAACCAAATTTTGACAGAATTTTCCATAAGCCCTCACAACTATTAAAAAATTTTTAGTTAATTTAATTAGCTTGTGCTAATTTTGGCCTAACAACATGAAGAAAATACAGGTGCACCATCAGCTACCACCATACCATCCATACTTGAAACCATCAGTTACAACAAATGGAGAAGTTTTGAATGCTGTGGGTAAGTTCACCTACCTTGGTAGTGTACTTTCCAGGATGTACACATTGATAATGAGGTTGACACGTTGCCAGAGCTAGCTCAGTGTTTGGGAAACTATGGGAGAGAAAAGATACTTGACTGACTGCCAAACTGAAGGTCTACAGAGCCATGGTGTTGACTTCATTGGTGTATGCCTGTGAATCCTGGACAGTCTACCAGTGCCATGCCAGGAAACTGAATCGCTTCCATTTGAATTGTCTTAGGAAGATTCTGAAGAAAGGATAAGGTACCAGACACTGAGGTCCTTTCTCAAACTAAACTGCCAAGCATTCAAACTCTGCTTCATAGAGAGCAACTTATGGGCTGGCCACATTGTTCAAATGCTAAGTGTATGCTTGCTGAAAAGACTTTTATGGAGAACTCACACAGGGCAAGTGCTCACATGATGATCAGAAGATGCGATAAAAGGTCACTGTTAAGTTCTCTCTCAAGAACTTTGGAACTGATTGTGTGACAATCTGGCACAGGACCTCCAAGCATGGCGTCCACACATCAGAGAAGGTCTGTTTTCTATGAACAATTGAAGTAGCCCAAAAGAAAAGTGAAATGTTCAAATTTAGAGACATCTTCACCTCAAATATTCACATGGACTATTTGTGCCCGACTGTAATGGGAATGGGAATTTGAAGATCTTCCCTTTCTCTTAATAGGTGTAGGTGATTTGCAAGCAAACTCTACCCCCCTAATAGGCTGAATGTGGTAACATGGAGCCTTTGGTGGGAGATTTATTTTTCAGGAAGGCACAACTTTTGTTACTTTGTAGTCAAGTTACTTTGTATTCTGATGTTCTCTGACTCTGGAGAAGGCTATATATACCTTGAGGTGAGGTTTTGCTTTGGGGCACACTTTGGGAAGAGTTGTGTGATTTGGTCAGATGAGACTCTGGGCTTGGTGTTTCTCTCTCTGGTAACTAACACTGCATGTATGTGATGGCCAGACACCTAGAAGTCCTGTCTGTTGGTCTGGTGAATTGTATCATTTTCTCTGTGTTTTTCTCTGCTTGTAACTTCTGGTTGTATTCTCTGAAGTTCAGGGTGCTGACTTTTCCCCCTCAACTAGGTAGATGATAAATGTTTTATTAAAGTAAGACTGTTAACCATTTTTGAGTTGCTTACCTTTAGAAAAGCAAATCAGAGATGTTTAGCGGCCATCTTGGGTATGCAAAGGTGCTTGCTGCTACACCAACCTGTGGTAGAGCATTCTGAGCTTGTATTGATCTGGTCAGACACAGTCCTATGTAACTTGACTCTAACACAGTGATGTCATTTTGGTCCTCTTTGAGAATGAAGGACAACAACCAACCAAGGTCATCATGCTGATCAGAGTTCCTAATTCTTTAAATATTATTCATCTTCACCATACTGTTATCTCTGCATTCATTGTTCCCTCTTCATCAATTCATACAAGTCTTCCCAGGCCTCTTTGAGACCATACTCCTTTATTGTCTCTCATACTACAATACTATTCCATGACAATTAGGTCCTACAACTTGCTCAACAATTTCCCAATTTATGAGGACTACCCTTGGATTCCCATACTGGGCTACTTCAAACAAAATACCTAAATACCTACACATATATTTGTGCCTCCTTAGAGTTTTTTATTTGCTTAATCCATCCTTTAATTGACCTTCCTTCCAATTCTCTCTTCTCCCCTTTCCCTCCTATTTCACTGCGTTAAATGTATTTGTATATCCCACTCTCTGTGTGTGTTCTTTTCTCCTTTGACCAGCTCAGATGAGAATGGTGTCAAGTGTCAACTGTCTTCCCTAACCCCTCCTGCTTTTTTGTATAGATGTTGTAAAGCCAATCACAAGCAGCTCTCCTGAAGACTGCTGCTGTGAATAACTTTAAAGGTCTAATCACATAGTACAATGAACTCTGTTTATTCAGCAATGAATGAAAGCATAATATTCACAACAACATAATAACTTATTAAGGTGGCCACATAGTCTTAAACAAAACATATCATTCAGTTTATCTTATAGTCATCTTTAATGGATAGCAGAAATTAGAAACACCATCCACCCCTAGGTCACAGTAAGTCACAATCTCCTCCATCAATACAGAGTGTCTAAGTAAAGTCCTCTTTCATCTTGACTCAAGGCTGGCTTCCAAATCCCATGGCTTCTCCACAGGTTGACCCCGACCTCTCCTAACTCTTGCTTAGATTCACATGTAGACAGCTCTTCACTCCTGTTCCATATCTCCGTTCACGGGGAGTGCTCCCCTCCAAGCTCTTCTGGTTCTGTTTCTAGGAAAACAAAGCTTAACAGGGCTGCAATAATATTTACACAGATTATTGGTGCTATCATCTCAATTTACTTTCTGAGGAATCAAGACAGAACAGACAGGACTTCTGTGTAGGAAAGAGACACAGATCCGGATTTTGTCTATAATATATATGCCACCATCACAAACATTCTCTCTCTCAGTTCCATCTGCTTCCAGCCCTGCTCATGCTCTTCTCTGCTCCTTCCTGTTCCACCCTTTAGGCAAGCTCCTCCCACCAAGGGCTCCCATGTGATTACATTTAGCCTATTAAGAGCAGGGAAGATCTTCAAACTCCCTTAGGCTTGTTAAAGGCAATACAATATTTAGTTTCCAATAAAAAAAAAACTCTTGATCCAATCAAAGGCGAGGTTCAAAGGCACTTGATTAGCTAAAACTCAATCTAGAAAAATAGCACAAAAAAAAATCCTGTTTTGCTTACCATTACAAATACGTACTTGTGAACCCTCATTATGTGAGGTAATTTTTTCCTAACCTTTCTTTCCCTTCCCCCTTAGTGTATTCCTCTTTTCCTCTCTTTCCATTCCTTTTTTAAGATCATTAAGACATAATAGCACCACTTCAAGGCCTTCTGTCTAATTAAACTTCTACTATGACCTTGAGGATGACAGGGTTGATAGAGCACTCATGCATCATCTCCCTAAATCAGAATGGAAGTGCTTTATCATGTTGGTGGGTTTTTTTTTTAATGTTCCTGTGAACTGGTGTTTGAACTTGAGAATTTCTACACAGCTCTGATCTTTCCATCAGAAATTCTTGGAAATCCTCTATTTCATTAAAGCCTATTTTTTTCCTTTGTAGGATTATATTCAGTAAGTTATTCTTGAATATAGGCCCATGTTCTTTGCTTTCTGGAATATTATGTTCCAAGTTGTCCACTTCTTTGTAGTGGTGGCTGCTAAATTGTGTGTGATCCTCACTGTGGCTCCTGGATACTTGAATCCTTTCTGTCTGCTCAAAGGATTTTCCTTTGATTTGGACACTCTGGATTTTGTCTATAATATAACTGAGAGTTTTCATTTTGGGGTTTCTTTCAGAAAGCGACCAGTACATTCCTTCTAATTCCAACTTGCTATCTGGTTCTAAGAAGTCTAGGCAGTTTTATTTTAAGGTTTCTTGAAATATGATATTAAGAGGCTCTGACCTTCAGATGTTCAATGATTCTTAAATTTTTACTCCTGTCTTTTTTTAACTAAATTGTTTTTGCTATGAGATATCTTATATTCTCCTTTTTTCAGTCTTTTGACTTTGTTTTGATATTTCTTTTTGTTTTACGGAGTCATTGGCTTCTCTCTGGTCCATTCTCATTTTCAAGGGGTTTGTCGTTTGGGCAACTCCCAAACCAAGCTGTTAATTCTGTTTCTAAGTCTTTCTTCCAAGGCTCTCATTGCTTTTCTATTTGTTCCCCTCAAGTGCCTCATTTAATAGTCAAAAACATTTTTAAACTTCTTGCTGCATCTCTTCCAGGAACTTTAACTAAATTTGTGCCCAAGCTGTGTTTTCCTTGGAGGCTCTCCTGTCTGATCTTCTGCTATCATTCTCTTCTGGGTTTGTATTTTTTTGAGACTCCCAGCCACCACCACCACCATGGCTCTTTGTGGTGAAATTCTTCTTTCGTTTCCTCTTCCTTGTGGCCAATTTTCTGCTGTCACATTTGATGTTAGGACTAGGCTCTGTGCGCTTTGCTATTTTCTTGGGGGATGGCATGTTATGTTATGGTAGGATCTCTGGGAAAGCTCAGGCTCAGGACCTGCAAACTCTCCATGCTCCTAAAATGGCCTCATCCAAGATCAGGCCTGACTGCTGCTGTCCACCCTAGTCTGAGTTCTGCTCTTTCCTGACCTTTGTCTGTAGATATTGCTAGGGCAGCTCAGTGGTGCCATTGTGCACAGAGCACGAGTCTGGAGTCAGGAAGTTCAAATCCAGCCTCAGATACTTCCCAGCTCTGTGACCCTAGGCAAGTCACTTCTCCCTGTTTGCCTCAGTTTTCTCAACTGTAAAATCAGCTGAATTAGGAAGTATGAAACCACTCCAGAATCTCTGCCAAGTAAACCTCAGATGGGGTCATAATGATTCACACAACTGAAAATGATTGAACAGCAAAGCTCTTGCTGGGCCAGGCCTCTGTCAGTCAGCTGGAAAGCTTTGCTGGTTCAGAGTGACAGATTTCAGATTCCTTTTTGGTCTGGGATTCCTGCCCTAGTTATTCTTCTGCAGGCTTCAACTTGGGCTGGAGGCTGGAGCTAAGACTTTGATCTGGGGTTCCTGAGGTCAGAGTCGCTTGCTGCTGTTTGCTTCAGCCCAGGACCCAAAACCCCTGAGGGACTGAAGGGTGGCACAACTCCACTCATCTGTCTACCCTGGATCTGTGACTCAGCACTGGGCAGTGGGCAACAAAACTGTAACCACTGAAGTGTCCCAGTGGAAGTCTGGGTGGGGAAGGGGGGAGCCTCAGTGTGGGACTTCTCCCTGAGTGTTTATACAAATCCTGATCCCTGGCAAATGGCACACCTCTGTCTGTCTCTCTATGTTGACTGGTCTGGGAAAAGTGACCCATTGTAGCCTTTTCTTGGATTTCCCCACCAAGATTTGACCTGGTACATTTTCTTTCTTTTTTTCTTTCTTTTTAATGGTATTTTACCTTTTCCAATTACATGCAAAGACAAATTTTAAAATTCTTTCTTTGTAGGATTTTGAGTTCCAAATTTTTTTCCCTCCCTCCTCCCTCCTCCCTAAGACAAACAAGCAATTTGATATGTGTGTGCAATCATGTAGAACATATTTCCATATTAGTCATGTTGTAAAAGAAGAAACAGAAAAAAGAGAAAAGTACAAAAGAAAGTGAAAGTAGTATGCTTCAATCTGCATTCAGACTCCATCAGTTCTTTCTCTGGATGTGGATGGCATTTTCCATCATGAGTCCCTTGAAATTGTTTTAAGTCCTCGCATTGCTGAGAAGGGCTAAGTCTATCAAAGTCAGTCAGCAAACACTGGCTATAACAGTGTACAGTATTCTCCTGGTTCTGCTCCTCTTACTCAGCATCAGTTCATATAAGTCTTTTCAGGTTTCTCTAAAGTCCACTTGCTCATCATTTCTTATAGCATAATAGTATTCCAGTACATTCATATGCCATGACTTGTTCAACCATTCCTCAACTAATGGGTATCACCTCAATTCCCAGTTCCTCTGGTGCATTTTCTAGATCTGTTTGGAGGTTTGTTGTTTTGTTTTGGTTTGTTTGGGCTTTATTTTGGGGGGGGGAGGGGCGGTTCACAGCTCTGCTTCCTGTTACTCCACCATCCTGGCTCCACCTCAAGATTATATAATGCTGGGTCCTGGCTTGATCCCTCTTCCCGTTTCCCTGCCCTGTTTTACTTGATGATGTCATCAGCTCCCAAGGATTGCATTTTCATGTCTTTACTGATGATTCTCAGAGCTGCTTATCCAGCCCTAACTTCTCTCCTGGCCTCCAGACTAGCATCTCTAACTGGTTATTAGCCATCTTGACTCACGTCCTGTAGACATGTTAAACTCATCATGTCAGAAAATGAACTTACTCCATGTTCCTCCTTGCTGAATTGTCCTGTTGCTATTGAGGGCACTAACGTCTTCCCTGAGGCTCACAACCTTGGCTTCATCTTAGACTCTCCACTCTCTTACCTCCCCCACCCCTATATCTAATCTGTTGCCAAGTGCTGAATATTCTGCCTTCTCTGACCCTACCCCCACCCTGGAACTTGTCCTCCTCATCTGGATTGTTGCAGTGAGTGTAGCAGCAACCACACTGGCATCCCTAGGATGGCTGTTAGCTCTGGTTTTTAGATCTGCTTTACTAGCAAAGAGAGCTGTTCAAGGGGCCAACAATCTTTTCTAATCACATTCTCTAGTTTAGGGGAAAAATCAGCACCCTGAACCTCAGAGAAAATACAACCAGAGAAAGAGAGACCAACAGGCAGGGCTCTGACTTCCTGAATCAACTACACACTTTACATACTTCCCTGGATGGAGAGAGCCTTTACATCTGAGCGGTTGGGGAGCTCTGAATAGATGGCCACTCAGAATCTTGAGCAAGGAATCTTGAAATCCTTTTCATAAAGTGAGCTCCTAAAGCAAAATACCAACTTGGAGTGTTTATACACTCTTCAGGTCCAGAAGGCATCACAACCCTCATGATACAGTGCCTAATTAGAAACTAGCAAAAGGTATGAGAGCCTTCCTCCAAGAAAGCCTCCCCTAAGCAAGCTTCCCTTAATGAGCCCCACGTGAGGCCTATTCTTTGGCAAGGAAGATCTTAAATCCCATTGACGTTACACTGGATCTGCCTGCCTTCAGTCCATCCTTCATTCAGCTGCCTCAGTGACCTTTCTCAAGTACAGGTATGACCATGCCATGTCCCACTCAATAACCTCCAGTGGCTCCCTATCACTTCCAGGATCAAATAGAAAATCCTCCATTTGACACATAAAGCCTTTCATTGCCTGGCCCCCTCCTACCTTCAAAGTTTTTTATACATTAATTACCCTTAGGTACACTTCAATCCAGTGATACTGTTCTCCTTGCTATTCCCAGTGCATGACACTCCATTTCTTAGCTTTGGCTATTTTCACTTCCTGTCCCCTGTGCCTGGAATTCTCTCCCTCCTTATCTTCCCCTCCTAGTTGCCTTCCATTCCCACTAAAATCCCTTCTCCAAGAAGTGGAGACCTTCCCCAAGTCTTTGTAATACTAGTGCTTCCTGTGTGTGGAGGATCTCCAGCTTGTCCTGTGCATGTCGCCCCTTCCATGAGCCTGTGGACTCCTTGAGGGCAAAGCCTGGCTTTTGCCTTTCTTTATGTGCCCAGCTCTGAGGACAGTCACTGTTAACTATGCCTGTCAGCACACTGTCATGATTTTTCATTAAGCAGCACACAAAGAGGAACCATGGGGGGAGTGACCCAGGGCTGAGGCTTGCCAGGACTAAGTCCTTGACAGGACCAGGGACCCAGAGACAGGAGGGAAGAAGAGAGTGGACAGCTGAACAGCTTCTCCAGACTGAAGATGTGCAAAGCCAGGAGAGTGTAGCCAGGGCACCGGTGATGGTCTGGGAAAGACCCAAGGTTTGGGTGGACTAGTGTTTGTGGTGAAGATAAAGAACAGGGCTTGTGCTTACTAGGCAGAGGGAGAGGAGGAATGATGAGAGCATTCTCTTGGAAGGGAATTTCAGAGTGGAAACCCTTGTGGGAAGAGCTAGATCAAGACCATCTCAGAATGGAGCTGAGGAGAGGTGGACATCCTGAGAAATGGGGGCATCGAGAAAGAGGAGTTCAACTCCCCTTTCATGACCAGGGGGTAGGAGATGAGAATGAACATGCAGCCAGTTCTGGAAAGGGTGGTCATGGAGGCTGTGTCATCAGGAGGGAGCCGAGTATCAGTGAGAGCCAGAAGAGGGAGGGAAACATTGGAGATGAAAGCTTGCCTGTCACCTATGGCACAGGCATTCCAGAGAACACAGTGGTGGTAGGGGGAGCTTTAGGTCTAGTGAGGGGATAGGGTGGGGGATGATGGGGATATGGGAGCAGTCAGGAGAGGGTGGAAAACGGGGTTAGAACAGATAATTCAAAACTGCTGAATGGGGTTTGTTATCCATTGAGGAAAGAATTCAGGTTAGTTATCCACATTGGTAGGGGTTTGGCCTCAGGGTGGAGTCTTCTCAGGGTTAGGCAGCAGTCTGTGGCTGGAAAGCTGAAGAAGGGAGGGGAGAGTTGGAGGGGCACCCCCAGGCACAGGCTCAGGTGGAATGGCCATATCATTCAAGTCATAATCCTTTCTGTGCTGTGAACAGTTTGATGGTGTCAAGGACTTTGACTTGAGACCTCTCCATTCTGTCTTCAGTGCCTGGGCTGGAAGGAGGGTCTGGCTAAGCAGCAGAAACCCTCCAGCACCTGTATGTGCTGTTGCAAGATCCAGTCTCTCTGGTGTGGCTGCAGGAGCTAGTGTTATGGGGCTGGAGACCTGCTATCCCTGGGCAGTCTGAGAGGAGAGTCCGTGACACAGCTTGATAGTGGATTGTTCCCCACAATGATGGCAGAGATGCAGGGATAGAAAGGGGGCAGGTGGGCTAGCAATTTCTCCTTACTAAGCCTTTAAAATAGGACAAAGAGAGAAGAGATAAAGGTAGACTGGTGAACAGGGAGGTCAGTTAGATGCCCAAGGTCTTAGTTCCCTAGAAGCAAGACTGCACAGTCAAAAAGACCCTCCAGGGAGGCATGCAGCAACACAAAGGGCAGTGGGAACCAGTAGGAACTTGAGGCATGCAGCTGGGATGGTGGCAGAGGCTCAGAGAAGCTCTGGGACCAACCTGCTGGCCTAACAGAGCAGCAAAGAAACATGAAGGATGACAGAGAACTGGACCTTGACCTTCATTTGTGCTGAATGATGGGGGCTCCACATGTCTAGAAGGCTGGGAGGCAGGTCCCTGCCCCTCTGGCTTGTACCCAGTGAAATTCTCAAGACCAGGCTAGGGACCCTGGGAGATGCAGTGAATTGCACCTGAGCAGCTTCACTTAGTGACTGACAGAAAGGGAAAAGTCGGAAAGGGGATGGGGCAGCGCAGAGGAGAACCAATAGTCCAGGGAGGATTCCCCCAAATGAAGATAAGTGATGCTGGTTGAGCCTCTGAAATAGAAATGTGTGTGGTCTACTTCTGAATGCCTGCCCTGACTAAAGCTGGGGATCAGGATGAGCCTGTCATATAACCCATTTCTTTCTTTCCCCATCTCTGGGGACTTCTCCATCAATGGATCACATTTTCTGGAGTGTCAACCAGAACATCAGTAGTCCTTGGGTGGGTAAGACATGGGGGCAATGCCTGGGCGGGTGCAAAATCTGCAGGGGCTGATGCTCTTCTGCAGCTGGGGCTTTTCTGAATGGTGGATTTTGTACAGTGACATGGTAGGGAAGTCAGTAAGAGGTTAAAATACCAATGTCTGTGGGGCCTTTGAGTTTAGATCAGTCCTTCCTGGATGCCTGCCTGCTGAGCATTATCAGAAGGGCCACAGCCAGTGTCTGAGCCTGTTTTAAGGCTATGACTAGCCCTTAGGATGGCATTTCCACCAGTCAAGCTGAGCAGCCTGTTTACCTGATGTGTTCCACTCCTTGCCTACTAGAATGGTCACTGGCGAATCTAATAGGCTTTGGAATTCTATGCCAGGGCTGAGCTATCTCCCCCAAGTCACTACTGGGAAGCCCTAATCCATGCTCTACAACCTGCCATCTCATTTCCATCTCTCCCTGATAGATATCAAGCATTACATGACTTCCAGAAGGGGCAAGAGAATCGTGGAGACTCCTCAGACCCAAAGACTTTCTTGAACCACCCACAACTCCCATCTTCTTCCCCATTAAAATATCATTTGTATATCCAGAGGCTTAATGCCCTTTCCTTCACTCAATTTCTTGGGGTGGTGGTCACTATTACAGAACAGATATTTTGGGACTGTCAGACCTAGGCTCTGACTCTGGAGGGATTCTCACTTACCTTTCAGAACATAGATCTGGAAAACTCTCAGTGGTACAGGAGCCCCATGGATAGGGCTCACTAGGGTGCAGATTCTAGGCTGGGGGAGCTGTCCAAGGTTGCTGCTGAGATTGGACTCCTTGTCCAGATTCCAAGCCCAGTGACCTGTGTCTGTTCCTCAGCTCTGACCTTGGGGGTCCCTAGTCCCTGCTCCCTCCTGGACAAGGCCCTTCCTGAGGTCAGAGATGCTGGTGTCTCCTGCCTGTCATTTGCCCTTCTCAGCAGAGGTCATGAACATCACAGACACCATCAGAATCAGGTGATGTGTTAATTTGGCTGAAATGCTTTTATTTTTTGTTACAAGAAATGATTTGCTGGGCAGGAGAGGGAATTGCTCAGTAGTAAAGGGGATATAAAAACAAAAGATCCTTCATTTTTTTAAGGTGCTTGGGCACATGGCAATTACTGTTACTTAATGATCAGCAGGGTGGCCAAGGAGGGGGCTAGCCACAGAATGGAACCTGCTTTAT
>JAQQSW010012582.1:0-12497 GCA_028646575.1 Pseudocheirus occidentalis
CTTGGAGTTTTCAGTTTTGGATCTCTTTCAGGAGGAGATCGGTGGATTCTTTCAATAACATTTCTCCCTCTGATTCTAGGACCTCAGGACACTTCTCTTTAACAATCTCTTGGAGGATGCTGTCCAGGCTGTTTTTTTCATCATGATTTTCTGGTAGTCCGATAATTGAATAATTGTCTTGATCAGAATAGCTAAGTCTTTTACAACTGATTGACATTACAGCATTGCTGTTACTCTGTATAATGTTCTGGTTCTTCTCACTTCACTTTGTATCAGCTCACATATGCCTTCCCAGATTTTTCTGTGTGTATATATTTTAATGTTTCCTTTTACTAAAGTGGAAGTTCCTTAAGGGAAAGAATACTTTCTTAATTCTTTTTCTATGCATAAGTCATTCATATTCAATAGCTACTATATAAATCATCTATCTGTCACCTCCCCCTCTGATAACACTAAAAGGATCTCAGAGACAGAAAGGCCCTTAGGGACCATCTGGTACAATCCATACCGGAACAAGAATTCCCTGTTGACATCCCTGTTGAGTGGTCATACAGCATGTACTATTAGAGGGGAAACTACTGCCTCTCCCTTTACATTATTGGATGGAGCTCATTTGTTAGGAAGATTTTCCTTACCTCAAGCCTTAAATTGTCTTTCTAAAATTTCTACCCATTGCTCCTATTTCTGTCCCTTGGGGCCAAGCAGAAAAGCCTAAGTGTTCTTCCATTTGACAATATTTCAAATACTTGAAGACAGTTGTCATTCTCTTCTTCATCTTTAGTTCCTCCAACAAATTTACATATGGTATGAAATCTACACCCTTCACCTAATGTCACTCCTAAAATGTAACAGACAGAACTGAGCATGACAACCTCATAATCCTGCATTTTTACATGCATAGCACATTTCCAAAGTCAATTCACACATATTTCCCCTGGAAGATTATACTCAATTTTGCTGGGCAGGTGATTCTTGGTTTTAATCCTAGCTCCCTTGATCTCTGGAATATCATATTCCAGGCCCTTCAATCCCTCAGTGTAGAAGCTGCCAGATCCTGGGTTATCCTAATTGTGTTTCCATAGTATTGAAATTGCTTCCTCTTGGCAACCTTGCCATATTTTCTCCTTCATCTGGGGACTCTGGTTATAACATTTGTAGGAGTTATCTTTTGGGGATCTTTTTCAAGAGGTGATTGGTGAATTATTTCAAGTTATATTTTGCTCTCTGGTTCTAAAATATCAGGGCAATCTTCCTTGAGAATTTCTTGAAGGATGCTTTCTAAGTTCTTTTTTTTATCATGGACTTCAGGTAGTTCAATAATTTTTAAATTGTCTCTCCTGGATCTATTTTCCAGGTCAGTGGTTTTATTTTCAAGGAGATATTTCCCATTGCCTTCTATTTTTTCATTTGTTTTTATCTGTTCAATAGTATCTTGATTACTCATAGTCATTTGCTTCCATTTGCTCCACTCTAATTTTGAAGGAATTATTCTCTTCAGAATGCTTTTGAGATTCTTTTCCATGTGGTAAATTTGACTTTTTAAGGCATTCTTCTCCTCATTGGCTTTTTGGGCCTCTTTTGACATTTGAGTTAATCTGTTTTTTTAAGATGTTATATTCTTCAGTCAGGTTGTTGACTCTCTTTTCATGATTTTCTTGCATCATTCTCATTTCTCTTCCCAATTTTTCCTCCACTTCTCTTATTTGGTTTTCAAAGTCCTTTTTAAGCTTATCTGTGGCTTGTAGGCAATCTTCATGTTTCTTGGAAGCATTTGGTGTGGGAGTTCTAACTGTGTTGTATTCTTTCCGTTCCATGCTTTGATCCTTTTTGTCCCCAAAAAGGAATTCTAGAGTTGGGTTGCTGTTCTTACTTTGCTTCCTTTTCTTGCTCATGTTGGCCAGTCAATTAATTGCTTGATTTTTTTTAGCTCTATGGAACTCTGCTTCCAGAGGGGAAAGCTCTGTCCCAAATCTCTGGGGATTTCACAGCTGCCAGAGCTATTAGGGGGCTGCTGCAGCCCCCACCAGCTTTGGCTCACTGAAAATGCACCCCAGGACCACCACCCAAGACCATGATCTGGATCCAGGCCGCACAACACAAGAGCTCTTGGCCTCTGAACAATGGCTTGGCCCCCCTGTAGTCTGCAAGCCGGGAGCTCTGAAGCAGCCAGGTGGAGGTGGCTGCCGCTTCTGCAGGTTCCTTGCTCTGGGAGCAGTTCTCCAGACTGCTTTTCTCCCCCAGATTTAGCTGAATTCCACTGACATTTCACTTAGTCCTTATTTCTCCTGGCTTGATAAACCTGGAAACTGCCACAGCTGCCACTGATCCACTCTTCTGAAGACTCCAGCTGTGGCTCCTCCTTGCCACCCTATGGCCAGGCCGTGGTTTCAGGCTGGTCTGGTTTTGGATCCCAGCCTGCTGCAAGGAGCCCCACTTGCTGAGCTGCCGTCAGCAAGAGATGTGTTTTCCGTATTTTTGTGAGTTTTGGAGCCCCAAAATTTGTTTAGAGTCATATTTTATGGGTGTTTGAGATGGCTATGTGGGAGCTGTGAAACCTTGCTGCTTCTACGCTGCCATCTTGGCTCTGCCCCCACTTCATACATATTTCATTTGAAGCTTTTATTTGGTTTTAAAAGTATGTTTTATACATGTTTGCTATCCTCCCTAATGCATGACTAAATGAACAAAATAGCATCTCTGGAGCTGGGCATGCCACCACTTCCTATAAACAAAATTTCTCTTCCTTTCCCTTCTCGGAATCTCTGTGTTCTTTCCTTAGAGCTGCATATCTGGTCTCCAGTCCTCTGCATTCATATTCAATATACAAATAATATATTTCTGTTGTCCATTTTGCCTTACCTGTGTGTAAATCAAATTAGCCCTTCAAGGCTTCCATCAATTACAATTTTCATTTCCCCTGTGAATCCTTTCCCTTCTTCCAACTTCATGCACTTGGCACATGTTCTATGCCACTCTCTGTCTGTATTTCTATTTCGTAAGGGTCTTCTTGAGAGCTATCTATAATGTTCTTTTTTTATCATTCCACAACCTTTATTGACAGCCATAGTTTACAGAGCACAAATAGCTGGTTGTTTAAGAAGAAGTACAAGACGTAAGGTTCATTTATATTTATATATTGAAGTTGAGAATAGAGCTGTATTTTATAGGGTAAGGAACACTGGCTTTATAATCAGGCATCCAGTTTTCAAATCCCAGCTCTGTTACTTAGTATCTGACTTTGACTAAGTCATTTAACCTGTGTTGGTCTCAGTTTCCTCATCTGTCAAAGGAGCTGAACGGACTGTAATACCTGTCAGACATCTTCCAAGTGTAAATCCTCAATTCTATGATCCTGTGATATTTACTTAAAGCAACAATTAACTTTGGGAAGTGTTATCTCCAGCTGAGACTTCTCAGGGATCCAGTCTCATATTTATCACATTTCATTTTTTAATAATCTACTCTTAACATTGTTCTTTTTTCCTTCATTTTTTCCTTTCTTAATTTTATAAGATGACATTCCCCCCTTTCCTCTGCCCCCACCCCTCATTACTCAGAGAGTAATGAGGGAAGAGTCAAGAGACCTGGTTTTTATTCACATTTCTGGCACTGACTAGCTGTGTGAACTTTGCTACGTCACTAACCTGTTGGATCTCATTTGTAAAGTGAGGGTGTTTGGCTTAAGAATTTAAAAGGTTCCAATTATATTGAAATATAGTTGTTTATATCTATATATTACATATAAATTAATATATGTATACATACATATATATGTAAATATAGATATGCAAAAGTTAACATAAAGTGCTTTGAAAACTATATAAATGTTGCCTATCATTGTTATTATCCCAAGTAAGTGGTAAGCTTCTATGGGATAGGGGCTTGTCCTATTCTTCTTTTGTATGTTCATTTTTTTCTTTCTCCTGATCTTACTCCTGTTTATTTCCCATCCACCAACTGCTCTCTCCTTCACTTCTTCATGCTATCTTCCTTTGTCTTAGTCAAAGAACTTCCAGTGACTCTTTTTTCTATCATTGCCCAATCTAAAATGAGGCTTTTCATAAACTTTCAAAAAATTGAAAAGAGAAAAATATGAAATAATGGAATTATTTAGGCATGCAATAAATATTTTAGGACAGAAAAAGAAAACCAGAAAAATAGTAAGCTCTCAGCATCACAGGCATAGCTATATCCACTGGGGATAATGAAAGTGAGCATCCAGTACAATGACACTTACTAGTTAGTATCACAGAAACATTCTGAGCCTAAATTAACACCAATTTCCCTTCTCAAACTCCCAACTTTCAAGTCACCAAGGTTCCAATCTCAATTGTGTTGTACATGAAGGATCTTGCTAGTACCTTGGCATTCAGCAAGCCCTCCAACATACACAACATTCCAGTTAATTACCCTTCTCTTTATAAATAGGTGTCTTGGGAATCTGGATGGCCTCCACACAAGTTTAGAAGCAATAGTGTTTTCCTTTGAGTTGTTAGAAGCTGGAAGGGTTGGCACAATGTGGACTTTCTAGGAAAAAAACATTGAATCCTAGTACTTAAGAGGCTGTAGGAGCGTATTTTAGGTGCATAGAACATGACGCATAGAGCCCTGGACTGCAAGTCAGAAAGACCTGAGTACGAGTCCTGTCTTGGACACTTTCTTGGATAGTCTCTCAGCCTCAGTTTCCTCACATGAAGTGAGGATAATTTTAGCACCTGCCTTACAGGGACCAAGTGAAGTAAGTTATGAAAAGCACTTTTCCAACTTGAAAGCATCACATAAACATTAGCTCTTAATATTATTAAGCCTCTTGGAACAGGAAGGACATCAGAAATAATCTAGTCCAGTTCCATCATTTTACAGAGGAAGAAACTGAGGCTCAGGATTAAGGTGACTTGCAAGTCACACAAACACAAGCAGATGGTGGAAGAGCCAGGACTAAAATTTGGGTCTTCTCACTCACCCTGCAGTCTCTCTGATTTATCCAGTCTTTCTCAAGGGCTCAATATCAATTGGAGTATAGTTATGTAAAAGGCATAATGGTGAATAGGAGATGGAAAAGCACATTAAAAGATGGGATTATTTTTACTTTCAATTATCCCCTTTTTAAAGAATGTGAAAATTCAACTCTGTAAAGCCTCATAGGACAGTTTTTTTTTTCAAAATTACACTTGAATTAAATCCTTATTTGCTCTGCACAATTCCATATATCTAAGTGTCCTGGGCCCCTGAATAATACAAATTTTAACCCAATAGCAATTCACGCAGTGGACAGGGAATACAGAATTTTTTCCCTCATAATTTGATAAATAAGAGGGACCCATGAGGACTTATTATACCTCTGACTTTAAAGTAGGCATTCCTATCTCCAAGAATTGCTTTTCCCAAGTGCATCTGGCCACACAGAGAGCAAAGACCTTAGGGAAGCTGTGCTTGAGTATCTAACCTTATATCTGGTCATTTCATCTTAGGAGAAAGTATTAGGTTTGTTTTTGTTTGTTTGTTTTTGCTGGCTAGCATCCAGTAACTTCTCAAGCTCTGCCTTCAAAAAAAGACAGAAATAAAAAACCAACAATAACCAAATAAAACCAAAACATGATGAAAAGCAATAGGAACCCTCAGGCCACTGCAGTGATGGCTTCTTATTAAACTTTAAAATAAAATGCAGTACCAGGAAAGCATTTACACTGGCTGGGGAATGAGGAAAAGCAAATTACTTTTTCTCATCATCTCTTAGCCTGCCACCTTGTTGAGTCTTTGAATGTCACATTGCTCCCAAGTGCATATTAGGATTTGGAGGAACACAGTTTCAGGAAAACTAAGGGGTGGTAGGTCAGGTACTACTACTGATTTAGGAATAATACCCTGCCTTTGATGGTATAATGAATGTGGAAGGGAAAAATAAGGAAATCAGAAGTGGCATGATCAGTTAGGGTGGGAGCAAGAATAAAATTGCTGAAAGAGCTAAGTGTTCAAAATGTTGCTGTTCAAAGACCACTCTATCCCTGAAAGGTGGACAGTGGCAAAAGAGGGTCAGCAAAGCCAACCACATCATCTACTAAGACTGAAGAATATGTTGTTGCCTTCTACAGAGGTGAAGAATCACAGCACTATGGATGGGATAGGTAATGGCCAGGAGAGGATAACATCCAGTAATGCCATCCTTCCCCTTTTATCTAGTCAACCCATTTCTTTTCAGGTAGAATCTACTCACTCAAGCTATTGCCAAAACAATAATTCAGTTCAATCCAAACCAATCCAATCTAGCTCGTTGTCTTACAGCCTCAGTATGGTACAGCAGAGAGTTGGATTTGAAGTTATAGGATCTTGATTTGATTCTTGGCTCTACCATTATAGAGCTGGGAGTCTAAGGGTAAGTCACTTTTGGTTTTTGGCCTTACTTCTGATGTAGAATAAAGTGGTTGGGCTAAGTGATTTCTGAGACCATTCTCATATATAAATCTATCATCCTAATTCTATTAAACAAATATTTATTAAATGTTTGCTCAATTCTAATCATTGTGCTAGCTGCTGGGGATATAGAATTGGAAAAAATTACACTATCTCCCTACTTGACTCTAATAGATGGGACAAGATATTAGAAGAAAGAATGTGTTAAAGGCAAAGGAGAGGAGCAAACTGCTATAAGAAAGAAGAGATTTCACTTGGGGATGTGAGTTGGGGGGAGGTCAGAATTAGGTAAAGCTTCTTGGAAGATATGATTCCTGGGCTGAGGCTTAATGAGAGAGTATTTCAAAGGAGAAATGTTAAAATGACTCTTTTAGGCATAAGATAATCTTTGGGAATGTGGAAGGTACAAGAGGGGGGAAGAAATCAAGGTCAAGAAAGGAAATAAGGTGAAAGAATGGTAGAAAAATAGGTTGAAGCTAAGTTAGAGGAAGAGTTTTTAATACCACACTAAGGAGGTTTTTATTTTCTTTCTCCAGAAAGGAAAGGTTGCTAAGGTTTGGGGACGTTTACTTGAATAGGATATTTAATTCAAAACCCCATACATGACAGTACGATACTAATAAAATGAGAGGTTTGGACTAGATGCCATTTTTAGCTCTGATATTCAAAGCTTTGTAACCCTTCTCCATGGAGATCTTTGTGATATTCTTTGCTAGTAATCAAAGGATAAATTATGTTAAATTATTTTATATGAGAATAGATAGGAAATATGATGATAGGGAAATATTTCCAATGGCATGCCTTCTCATAAACCTTCCTTATAGCATGTTACTTACTCAGCTTTAACCTTAAAACAAAATTAAACACATTTTTAAAAATTCAAGATTTAGGTCTAAGTGTTGGTCATCAAAAATAATTTATATAGTACTCCAAGGATTTCCAAAATGCTCTCTTGCTAATGTCTCTGCAAGGTTGATCGTGAAAGCGTTATTGTCCAAATTTTATGAATCTGAATCTCAGGGAGATTATACGACTAAGATGCTGCTAAGGCAGTGGCTGCTAGTCCTTAGCTTCTATTTGTTGTTTTTATAGATTACATTCTACATTATGCATTTTATTTACATTACTTATATTTACAAATATTATTACAAATACTCACAAATTTTATTACAATTAATTACAATGGCAAATTATTAAAATTATTACAAGTATTGCAATTAACATTACAAATAATTATAAATTATTACAAATAATATTCTAAATATTATAATATTTACATTATAAAGATTACATTTGTTGATCACCTCCCTTTATCCATGAGAGATCTCTTATAACAAAGTAAAACAGTTAAGTATAATTGGAAACGCTTCACATCTGTACAACCCCACCTCTCTGTTTTTCAAATTGACAGAAATCTCTCTCCCACCTGTCATTCCACTGTAGAAAAAAGAGAAAAGAAAAACAAATTCCTTGTAATAAACATACATTGTAATTCATTGTAAATCAAATTGTAAATACATACATTGTAAATCAAAACAATCCTTTTATCGGCGGTATGGTATAGATATCTATATTATATATATATACACATATTACATATAATACAATATGTACATAGTAGTTTAAAATATATTAATAGTATTATCTTGCATTGCATTTTATATAATTTATATATGACATATGTAGTAACTTATATACATTTAGTTCATATATAATGTATCTGTTATATAATATGACATATCTATGTATCATTATACATATCATTAATAAATAATAATATAAGATTTCATCTAATATTACATATCATATACCAAATATTATATAATATATCATTATATTATGTCTTGTTCTGTATGAATATATGTCTCTTTCTGTACCATAAATCCATGACTTTTCTGCCAGGAGAAAAATAGCCTATTTCATTATTAGTCCTCCAGAATTGTGGCTGTTTATCATATTAATCACAGTCAATTTTCAAAGTTATTATCTTTACAGTTGTATTGATATTATACAAATTGTTTTCTTATTTTTACTGATTTCATTCTTTATCATTTTATGAAATTCTTCAAAATGGGTTACTTTTATAATATTGTTGTTACAGTATAAATGTTTCTCATTCTGCTTACTTCACATCACTTCATATATCTTTTGATGTCTCTTTGAATTTATTTCTTTTCTCATTTCTTACAGGACAATTTTATTCCACAAATTCATATACCACAACTTATTTAGCCTTTCATCAATGATAAGCATCACTCTGTTTTTGGTTACTATAAAAAGAGTTGCTATAAATATTTTTATGCATTTAGGACATATTCCAATTGCTTTGATCTCTTTGGGGTGGAGGGCTTGCAGTGATATGACTAGGCCAATAACTTTTTGCATGTATTTCAGATTGCTGTCTATAATGGCTGTACACATTTTGACATTCACCATCAGTATGTCAGTGGGTCTATTTCCAATCCAATTCAACATTTACATTGTAATTTTCCTTTTTATTTTTCATCTTTGTCAACCTGATGAGTTGAGGTGGAATCTCAGAATTGGTTTAGTTTCCATTTCTCAAATTAGTAGTGATTTGGAGCATTTTGTTTTTCATATAGCCATAGAGGGACTAAATTTCTTCCCTTGGAGATTGTCTATTCATATCCTTAAAACATTTATCAATTGGGAAATGGCTTCAATGAGTCATCATTGCTGCAGCTCAATTCATTGTGTTTAATTCTAGAGTATGAGATATCATTCTTACTATGTGTTGTCTAGTTAAATTTGTTCCACTATTCAATTCCTCTTTTAAAAAAAAACAGTTCTAAAGAATATTTTTGTAGAATATTGCTATGAAAGGGGAACCAACCAAGGTGTCCTTTCATCCCCTCTATCTGTCTCTTCTTAGCCAAACTAAAGAAGTTTATTAAATTGTTTTGGTAAGGAAAAGAAAGACTTTTTGTGTTACTTTCCTTCTTTTGCTGATTTGCCTGGCAGTATATTAGAGCCTGTACCACAAAAGCCAGCATGAGAAAGTAGAAGTAAAGGCATGCCCTAATTAAAGGAAGCCATGGCTTGTTTATTTTCTCTCTTCATCATTACAAGACAGCTATACTTCCTATCTATTTCTCTTTTTTAAAATGGTAGAAAAAGTCTTGTCTTCTAAGAATAACTCATTAATACCAGGGAGGAAAAGCTAGAAAGAAATCATAAAAACATCTTTCAGCTCCAGTAAGCACTTCCTCATTAACCTGAACTATAAGCAACTTCAGAGTCAAACTTTTGCCAAAAGACAGTAGATTGAGCTAGAGATGGAAGAGCGAGCTTCTAGTTCTTCATGAATTACCAGCTATGTGACCTTAGATAAGTCATATAACCTTGCTGATTCATATAATTGGGACAATAACACTTTCATGATCTGCCTTGCAGGGATATTGGCAAGAGGGCATTTTGAAACTCTTGAAGTACAATATAAATGTTATTTCTGGTGACTAACACTTAGACCTAAACCTTGATTTTTAGAAATTGTTTTTCATTTTGTCTTAAAACTAAAGCTGATTAATATGATAGGAGGAAGATTTATTAGAAGGCAAGCCACTGGAAATATTTCCCTGTACCCATATTTCCTATCTTCATATAAAATAATTTAACATAATTTATCCTTTGATTACTAACAAAGAATATCACTAAGATCTCCATGGAGAAGGGTCAGAAAACCTTGGAATATCAGAGCTCAAAAGGGTATCTAGCCCAAACTTTTCATTTTATAATTGAGAAACCTAAGGGCAAGAGAAGCTAAGTAACTTAGCCAAAGTCATACAGTGAATATATGGCAAAGCCAGGATTTAAACCTGGGTCCCATGTCTTCAAATACTGGCTCTGCCCTTTAAAATGTGACCTTTAGTAAGTCACTTACCTCTTTGCCTCAGTTGACTCCTCTGTAAAATGAGGCAGGTGAACTAGATCCCCTTGAAGGTCCCTTCAAGCTCTAATGTGAGGATCTTATAATCTGGTAATCAATGTACATGATACCAACACCATATCTGCCACCAAGTAGCCATAGAATGTTAGTAATACTGTCTTCCTTTCTTTGTTTCTTCTTCCTCATTTCCCTTATTTAAGAAATGAAAGAGATGATCTCTAATATCCCTTCCAGATCTGATTTTCAAAAGATCTATTATTATTAACTTTAGTCCTAGATTGGGTGTCATGTAGTTCTTTGCCAGTTGTCACAATGATTGCAAGAAACAAGCAAAATTATTTTATGTAGGGACAAAATTTTGGGGAAAGGGAAGTATGTTCAGCACCTTCCCTGATTCTAGGTTGTAGTGGAGGTGTGAATATGGGATGAAAAGTGACTAGACTATTGTCTCAAAAATGACACATAATACATTAAATATATATTTAATAATATTTTTATATATGCACATGTGTGTTATGTCATATTGATCATTTCAAAGAAATGAATGCCTTCCTGAAGTCCCAGTTCTCTTTTTTTGTCTTGGTCTTTTAGTCCCTATGATACAAGACCAGCACAAACCATCCTGGAAACACTATCATTTGATTCCTTTTTTGGTGAACATGGTATGATTGTCCACAGATACTTCCTTTTTCCCTTTTATGTTTTATAAGCCTTTGTTTCCTATGATAAAAGTAATTATTCCATATCACAATATCACACCTTAACATTTTTCCTTATTTCAAGAGATATTGATGGGGCCTGAGAAATTAGCAAGTTTGACCCCTTTATTTTATAGCTGAGGAAATGAAGCGCAGACATTAAATGACATGTCTGGAGTCACAGAGGTAATAAGCATTGGAGGTGGAATTTGAACTTAGGTCTTTCTGACTTCAAGTCAGTTGGAGGATCCATTATGTTCTTCCTCTCAAAATCAGTCAGAGATAAGACTCCATTCTCACATACTCCTGATTCCCAGTGATCTTTTCACTTTGACATACTATCTTAAAGGGAACTGGAGGATACTACTGTAGCAGGAGTGTGGTAGAACCAGATAGAACCTGCTTGTGAAAGCAGATTGTTAAATTTCAATGTGAGCAGAAATCAGTAAATGCTGCAAATCAGGGCTTAATTTGTTGTTTTGTTGATTGTCTAGACTTAAGAAAGCAATGGAGAAAACGGTAATAATGTAGATTAGTCTTAAAAATGTATCCCATGTTATATTTTTTAAAAGGCAGTTGCTAAACACTTACCAGCACACTCCTGTCTGTAAACAGATGGAGTCTAATCCCGTGTGCTCTATGAAGGCAAAATAACTCTCAGAGGAATGCTCTCAACAAATATCTGGAAGAGAACTTTGTCTTCTTCCTTTTTAATTCCCTATCCTTGCCTCATCTTGATACTATCAGGTGCCCAAATCCCTCTAGGTGCCTTGTCTGACCAAGTCTTCAAACAGCTCTTTTATCATATCACTGTTGCAACATATGTACCTGTGTTATAGAAGAGGTTGGAAAACCAGTGGCCTCTTCGCTCATCTTTGGTGTTTGGACAAAATGAAGCACTCATGAGTCACTGAACATTTAACGAAGGAGGAGGCTTACTTTACAGCACGGACATGCCACAAGGACACAGTGACACAGGTTTTTAGCACATGACACCCCCTTCATCTCTATTTTTTTTTGGAAATATATAGTTATCGTATATTGTTTCTGAGTCAAGAGCTTGATTTTATTTTATTTTTTTTTAATTTATTTTAATTTATTTTCTTGGTTACATCATTCATTTCCACAAGGTTTTGAGTTACAAATTTTCTCCCCTTCTTTCCCCTAACCCCCAGCCCAAAACATTGATCCCAACATAAAACCCCTCCCACCATCTGTTCCCCTTTATGTCCTCCTCCAACACCCCCTCTAGCTTTCTAGCAGGTCAGGGAGGGTGTCCCTGCTCCCATCCCTGTATGTATTATTTCCCAGTTGCATTTGATTGTATAGCTTTAAATTCTAAATTCTTGCAATTCCTCCCCTGTCACCTACTCCCACTGGAAGGAGTGGCAATTCAGTACAGGCTGTACATGTATAATTACTCAGGACATCTCCATGGTGGGCAAATTGTGAGAGGCTGATTGTATGTCTCTCCTTCCTAT
>JAQQSW010012583.1:0-12497 GCA_028646575.1 Pseudocheirus occidentalis
ATATATGCTATGCCATATTTCCTCTACTCTAAATATGACATTTTTGTTCAGTGCCCAGTGAATTAATATACTAGTTGAAGTAAATGAATCATGTCAATATTAATAGTCAAATTATTATAAAAGTAATTAGAAAACAAGTTTTCAACTAAATGGGATTACTCAGTCTTTTCTTGGAGAGGTAAATAAAAGAGCTAGAGAATTTGGTCTTCTGTAATCAAAAATAATAAATGAGAAACATGATTTCATGTCCTAAGTTAAATGTTATAATGTTACAATTAAATGTTATAATGAACATTGGCAAACAATTATTTTAAAATAATTGCAGCTAATATACTTACATCATCTTCAGAGGCTGAAGAGGTGGTTGAATTATATAAAGAACTTGGTAAGAACTTCCAAATTAATTAAATGTATAGCAGAAATTATATCAACATTATAGATATTATATATTGTCATTTTGGCAATCATTTACCTTCCTCCTCTCTCCCTGGGTTGGTCCTATCCAATAATTCTTTTGAAGATGGCTTTGCTCACAAGCTTGGTCACTGGGAAAATGAAAGGAGGTAAAACTTTGGGATGTGACACAAAGTTTCGTCCAGATACTGGAGGAATGGAGAGAGAGAAAAATGATATCTGGAGGAGTCTCTCTGCATGTTTTGCCTGCTCTTGACTTCTTTATACCATTCCATAGGTATACTGAGGGAAGTAGTTGCTGTTGATATCAGTGATAGAACTTTAAATACAAAAACAGTTACCCTGGAAGCTCTACCATTCCTGAGCTCACCAAATGGCTTCACTTTCCTCCTGGTCTATGAGTGGAAAAGAAAGTGAGTGAGAGGAGCATTTAAGTCATGAGAAGGAAAACTTTGGGGATGCTTGCTAATTCCAGAAACTATTGTGGCTGATGATTGAACTCCTGGGTATAAGGCATTCCTATAGATTCATTGAAGGCTGGAAGTCATGGCTAAGCAGTTCGCATGGAAGTTACTTTCACATAGTTTTATTTTATTCCTTTTGATTTTGTGTTAATGAGTAAAGCACTATATACTGTCAAGTTATGGTTATGTAGTAGACACCATTATCCTATGTTCCCATGATTAGGGTTCATTGAACAGCACAAAAAGGAGGAGTGTAGTTTTCCCAGTGGGTGAAGTTGCAAGATTTAAGAACTAATTAGATAAATCTACCCAGGGAACACCCCTAGCCTAAGGAAATGAGTATAGTCATATGGAAAAGAGTCAGGACTGAAAAATAGAGGGGGAAGCTCTCTATGAATCAGAGGACTTTCCTTTTTCCCTGAGCACTATGCGGGTGTTGGAAGGGGTACAAGATCACACAAGCAAACATGGATCTGCCTGGTACCTAATTTTTATTATTGAACAGAGTCAGGCTAATGACCACTAGTGTCTCCACATTGCTTAAAAGCATATACTTAAATGTTCAATGATTTCAAAGCAAATATGTGGACTGAAGACAAGGGTAAAAATATATAGATCAAGAAATGAAAAAGGTCAAAGATTCATCAACTACACTAAAGTCTCATACTTTCGTATTATGTATATTTTCATCAAAAAGATACACTGAATATATCAAGCACCAAAGAATATTATAAGCACTGCAAATTGACTATATCTTAAAAGAGAGGAAATGAGTTACTGATGTAGGAGTTATTTCCAAAGCAACTGTCTGTAGATAGTCATTCAGAGATTAAAATCATTATCTGAATAGAAAAATAAAAATGAGAGATATGGTTTGAAATTAAAATAGCTCCAATATAACCTATTTAAGTAAGCTATTGATGAATAAGGGGATGGAGAGGTAGAAATAAATAGAATTGACATAGACTTTCACCATTTCCTAAAGCATAAGTTTATCTTATCAATCAATTGTGAATCATGATAAGACCAAAAGAGACAAGAAATTCCCCTTAGGCAGCCCTTGTGCACTTTATAAAACAGAATTATAGGGGCCATGGACAACACTTTGTTAGAATATAACCTTGTTTTCAAAATCTTAACAAGACTGATCACGGGGTGTGCCACGGAGATAGGCCCTGCCAACGAAGCCAGGTGCGTGCCACGGTGCCTGCTAAAAGGCCCCTGGATGAGTCTTGCTGATCCACCAACCACAAGGGCCATTCCCAGGCCTATCACAACAGGGCGAGGATCGCCTAAGCTGGGTAAGAGAAAAAGGCAGGGCTTAAGGCAGTGACAGCACTACTCCCAGGACTACCCATCCAACATAGTAATTATTGCCCCAGAGGAAAAATTTTAAGCAGTAAAGGCTTAGGATCCCCATGGCTAAGGTCCTGCCTCAAAATGGGAAGAAATCAGGCTACCAAGTCAAAGACAAAGACTCTGGAATTCTGTTATGGTGAGAGGGAGGAATCAAACTCAGAAGGAGAGAGTATTGACTCCACACCCACAGCTAAAGTCTTAACAGGGTCTCTGAACTGGTCTCAGGCACAGAAAGCATTCCCAGATCTGCTCAAAAAGCTTTGAAATCTGGCTTAGAGAGGTACAAGATAAAATCAACACCTATTATAAAAACAAAATTGTGAAATTAGAAAAATATTACAATGAAGAAAACAGCTCCTTAAAAAGTAAAATGAATTTAAAACAAAATCTAAGCATATGGAAAAGAAGCTTCAGAAACTGAGGAGAATAATTCGCTAAAAACTAGAATCAACCAAACTGAAGCCAATGACTCTATGAGATACCAAGAGTCAGTCAAACAAAACATCATGACTGGAAAATTAGAAAAAGAGGTAAAATATCTCAATGGATAACTGACCTGGAAAACATCCAAGAGAGACAAGCTGAGAATCATTGGTCTACCAGAAAATCATGATGAAAAAATGAGTCTGGACAATATCTTCCAAGAGATCATCAAGGAAAACTGTCCTGAGATCCTAGAACCAGAGGGCAAAATAGAAATTGGATGAATCCACCAGACACATCCTGAAAGAGATCCCAAATTGAAAAGTCCATGAAACATTGTGGCCAAACTCCAGAATTATCAGGTAAATGAGAAAATACTACAAGCGGCCAGAAAGAAACAATTCAGATATCGCGCAACTACAGTCAAGATTGCATACGATCTGGCAGCCTCAACGTTGAAAGATTGGATGAACTGGAATATGATTTTTCCCAAGGCAAAAGAATTTGGTCTATAACCAAGGATCACCTATCCAGCAAGACTGAACATAATCTAATGGACAAAAGAGATGGAAATTCAGTGACATAACAGAATTCCAGACCTTTCTGATGAAGAAGCCAGATCTCAGTGGAAAATTCAACCTCCAATTACAAGACCCAGGAGAGACATAGGAAGGTAAATAAGGAAACACACACACATGCACACACACATGCATGCTCACATATAACTCATTATTTAACAACAGCAAACTGTTTACATCCCCATATAGGAAACTGACACCTGTTAATATCATGAACTCTATACCTATGGCAACATCTAAAAAGGATGTAGACAAATAGAAGGTATGGGTATAAATTATGCAAAATGATGATAAAATCCTTATTAAGGGACTGCAATGGAAGAAGAGGAAAGAATGAAGCAGAAAATGGTAAATTATGCTACACAAAGAGGCATAAAAACAATATAGTAGAGGGAAAGAAGGGAGGGAGGTGACCATTATATGAGCTACTCCCTCACTAGTTCTGGTGCAAGGAGGAAATATCACAACCAGTTAAATATAGGACTCTATTGAGAAGAGACATAAAACTCATCATAACAGAGGGGAAGAGGGGAGGGAGGGGCGCACTGCAAGAGATCTATTCTCATCAATCTCAGTTCAAGGAAGAAATAACATACAACATTGAGTATAAAAATCAATCATATTCTAGAGGCAGTAGAAAGGGAGAAGGGCCATGAAAGGGGGACAGTTTAGAAGAGAGGGAAGAAGTAGTAAGGGAGAAGGGTAGGAAAAGGGAGGGGGGACAGATAAGAAGGGAATATTGAGGGAGGTGGCAGTCAAAAGAAAAACTCTTAAGAAGGGGAAGGAAGAAGGGGAAAAACAAAAGCATAAACAGGGGAGGGAATAGGATGGAGGGAAAGACACAGATAGTAATCATAACTGAATGTGAATGGGATGAACTCTCCCATAAAATGGAGGTAGATAGAAGAATGGATTAAAAACCATAATCCTACAATATACTGTTTAAAAGAAACATCTGAAACAGGGGGATACACACAGGGCAAAGGTAAAAGGCTGGAGTAAAATATATCATGTCTCAGCTAAAGTAAAAAAAGAAAAGCAGGGGTAGCAATCCTTATCTCAGACAAAGCAAAAGCAAAAATAGATCTAATTAAAAGACATAAGGGAGGAAACTATAGCCTGCTAAAAGGCACCATTGAAAATGAGGTGATATCATTACTAAACATTTATGTACTAAATGGTAGAGCATCTACATTCCTAAAGGAGAAATTAAGGCAAAAATATTTATTGCAACTCTCCTTGTGGTGGCAAAAGCTGGAAATTAAGGGGATGCCCATCAATAGGGGAATGGTTAAATAAGTTGTGGTATATGAATTTAATGGAAAGCTATTTTGCTGTACAAATGGGGAGGAGATGGACTTCATATTTACCTGGAGAGGTTTATACAATCTGATGCTAAGTGAGAAGAGCAGAACCAGGAAAAACTTTTACACAATCACAGACACATCGTATGTGCTATAACTAACCTTGATAAACTGGGCTGTTCTCAGCAACGCATAGTTTTAAGACAACTCTACAAGTCTCAGGAAGGAAGGAGATATTTATATTCAGAGAAAGATCTAGAAAGACCAGAGTTTAAATGGAGACTGAAGCAATCTACATGCTATCGTTCTTTTCCATGTTTGGTTTTGTTTCCTTTTTCCCATTGTTCACTCCATTGGTTACAACCCTTCTATACAACCAGACTAACGTCCAGTGTGAAAGTATTTGCAGATTCTATACTTGATTGCATGCTGCCATGGTGGGGGGAAAGAGGGAGGGGAGAAAATTTGAAACTCAAGGGATTCTGGAACTGAATCATGTAAACTAAAAGTAAATAAACAAAGAAAAAGATAAACTAACTCAATAAATTAGAGCAGTTAGATGGTACTGTGAGTAGAGTGCTGGGTGTAGGCCAGGAAGACCTGAATTCAAATCCAGCCTCAGGCATATCCTACCTGTGTGACCCTGGACAAGCCACTTAACCTCTGCTTGTCTCAATTTCCTCGTCTGTAAAACATATCCTCTATAGTTGTGAAGATCAAATGAGATTAATTGTAGAGTACTTAGCACATAAGAAAAAAAAGACTGATAATTAAAAACTGTGAGCAGTATCACCTCATTAATGAGTGAGAAGCAGTGAAAGCAAAAATAGTTTGAGCAAGAACTGCAGTTGTGCAAGAACATCCCAATAACATTTAAGGATGATATTGAAAGTCAAACAAATGGATGAAAAATGAAAAAAAAAGAGAAAGCAAAGGTGGCTTTTATAAAGAACTATTTCCTTTATCAGTGACTATGGAGAGATAACATCATGTCCTCATCCACTATCTTAGGAAGAAATCTCTCTTTGTCTTTCTGTTTCTGTCTTTGTCTCTGTCTCTTTCTCACACACACACACACACACAAAATCAGGAAAAGCATTTGGGCTAAGCTAAATATGCAAATAGGAGACCCATTTGGAAGATGACACAATTCTAGCTCTACTGAGGGCTAAATTCTAAGACTATTTGATGAGGGAATGACATTCAGTTTTTATAACTACCAAAAAGGCAGAAAAAAGTAACAGTAACGACCAATCCTTATTCTTATTTCCTTATCTTTGGAAAAAATTCTATGAAGATAATATATATATATATATGACATTCTTGATGAAGGAATGAGAAGGAAGAAGGCAGGTTTTTCACAAACAAAATCACATCTTAACAATCACAGAAATGACTAAAAAATACAAAAAGTAGAAGTTTTCATTATTTTTATTCTTGTCTATGATTTTAAGAGTATTGATCTGTGAGAGAAAAATGGCACCATAAAGCAGTAATTCTCACTCTCTGTTGTGTCATGGACCTTTCTCACTATCTGAAAATGTCTATGGACACCTGAGAATGAATTTTTAAAAATAAATGAAATAAAAGCACATAGGATTACAAAGGAAACCAATTATATTAAATTTATAAAACTATTTTAAAGAGTAAGTTCATGTTAACCCCTACTTTAATGGCTCATCAAAAGTATTTTATATATGTTTATATATGGTATATATTTATATATTATACCTTTATATATAAAACAAATCACAAAAAATTCCTTGTATGATGCAAAAATGGAGATGAACTTATTTTTTAACTTTAAAAATTTATTTAATTTAGTAATTTTTAGTTTTCGACATTCACTTTTTTTTGTAAGAAACTAATGTTTATTTTCCATCAGCATTCTTCCAACACTATTAGAGCATGTGGGTTTTAAGACCATTCTGTGGTAGTTCCTACCCACTCAGTGGCCTGAGCAGTAGGAGCAGCAGACCAATCCTCAGTAGCTGGCTGAGCACTCCAATCTTCTGTGGGGAACTGTTGAATGGGCACAGATGTGACCTGTACTCCCTCAGACCAATCAGCCGCCTCTGGTTGAGTAGCAGTGAATTCTGGGGCAGGTGCAGTCCATTCACCCTGAAATTCCTCCTTTGTCACTGCCTTCTCAGCTGCGGCTGTTCTTCCTTTTCAATCTCCTCTGGATCCCTGTAGAAGTAAAGATCAGGCATAACCTCCCATGGGTGTTATCTCTCCTGGGAGATGGTACCACGCATCCGTAGGACTTCACGGGCCAGCATCCACTACATCAGACCCACAGAGTGAGCTCTCTGCAAAATTCACACTTGTTCTTACATGGAATGGCAATGTCCACATAGCGAAGTGGGGAGTCTGTGTTGCACAGTGCAATGGTTGGGAGGTTAACATACTATGCTTCAGTCAGAGGCTGGTGATCTGCCCGAGGATCAGTGACCACCAAGAGACGAGGCTCCCTGAAAGCTGCCTGATTCTGGTTAGTGAAGGTGCCCGTGTGAAACGTCCAGCAATAGGTGTGGCGCCAGTGGCAGCCGCAAATTTCGGAACAGCTCGCTGGCCAGTGTTCCTGGATGAGATGACACTAAAGTCGGCTGGGTTTTCAATGGCAACAATGGCAAGAGCTGCCAGCAGAAGTTTTTCCCAAGTTCTCTTCAAATTAATGATGTAGATGCCATCACTCTTTCTTTTGTAGATGTACTGTTCCATCTGTTAGTCCAAATTGGTGCCACCTAGATGGTTTCCTGCAGCAAGGAATTTGAGGACATCCTCCTCCTTCATCTGCAAGATATCTAGGGCTCTGGACTTTGTGAAAGTTTCTCTTTAAAGTTACGATGGAAACTGAGAACAACGCCGTATGGAACCCTCTTGGGGCAGTGCGGAAAGCTCAACATTCACTTTTAAAAAATTTCGAGTTCTGAAACTTCCCCCCTTTCTCTCCTCCGTCTTCCCTAGGACATCATGCAATAGGCTATACACGTATAATCATATCAAACTTATTTCCACATTAGTCATGTTGTAAAGAAGAATCAGAACCAAAACGAATAACTATGAGAAAGAAAACAAAAATTATATGCTTCAATCTGCATTCGGACTCTATAGTTCTTTCTCTGAATGTGGATAGCATTTTCCATCTTTAGTCTTTTGGAATTGTCTTAAATCGTTGCATTGCTGAGAGGAGTTAGATCTATCAAAATTGATTGTGGAGCAATGTTGCTGTTACCTTGTACAATGTTTTCCTCTTTCTGCTCACTTCATTCAATATCAGTTCATGTAAGTTTTTACAGGTTTTTCTGATATCTATCTGTTCATCATCTCTTATAGCACAATAGTATTCCATTATTTTCATATACCGAAACTTGTTCAGTCATTCTCCAATCGATGAGCATCCCCTTGATTGCCAATAGATAAACTTAACTATAGCCCTCTGACTATTCAGATCAAGTGAGGCACATAATGATTATACATAAAGCTTTCTGCCACCATCATAGAGAGACCAAATGAAAGAGGGACTTATTTAAGATAGTCAAGTTCTTTAGATTCCAACTTTCTCTTCGACACTGTACTGATTATATCAAGACCTCTTAAATGAGAAAATCATTCAAAAGAATACTGTTCATGCAGAATTACAGATGTAGAGCCAGAAGGGACCTTAAAGGAGGTAATAGACCTCATTTTACAAAGGAAGTGGCTCACACAGTGCCATGATAAACAAAGAAGTAGTTAACACCTTTTATCAGCTATTTAGTTGACTTTGTTTCAATCCAAGTTTCTTCTGAACGCTGCCCATGATTGAGAAGCTGAACTTTCAAACCCCACAACTTTCGAACCCCAGAACTTGTGAACTCCTCTTGCTGATTCAACAGGAAGGGGAGAAGTTAATGACTATATATGAGGAGAGGCAAAGCCTAGAGGGAGCAGAACTGAGAAGGGAGCTCTTGTGGTGAAGAAGGAGAAAACTTGTGCTATCTTGGAACTCTGTCTCTTCTGCCCATGTCGATATTTGTTTGTGATACTTTGTACAGAATCTCTGGGACCTTACTGGAAGCCCTGAAAGAGGATTTTCTGGTTGTCTGTTTACAGAAGTCCTGGAGGAGGGATTCGGAGGTCCTGGGACTGTACTGATGATTTGTGTTGAGTTCTTAGACCTTGTTTGTGGGTCTGTGTTTATTTCTATGTTGATAATTTGTGTTGACCTCTTGGACCTTGTTTGTGAGTCTCTATTTCACAGGAAGATACTGAATGGATGATGGTGTCAGCAATGTGTACAAATGTTGATTTGACTGTTAAGATTTGTCTTCCTAGAAACAGGAACTGTAAAGGACTTGAGGTGGATTGGAAACTGTGAGCTTCAACATGGAATAGGAACTGGATGAGGAGCTGGACAAGGAACTGGATAAAGAGTTGGGAGCTGCCTGGCTTTGAACTCAAGTGATAGTTGGTGGATTCAGGTAGCAGTTGGATCCATGAAGAATGGACTCCAAGAACTAGCCTCGAGTCAAGATGAAAAGACTTCTCCTTGGATATCTAATACAAACTGAGAATGTCACGGTTTACTGTGGCCTTGGGGTGGGAGGATTTTGTACTCTGCATCCTCTATCTCTTCAATATGATTGGAATTAAGGATGATTGGAAACTAATTTCCAATTAAGAAGAAAGAAGACTATTTGACTGAGAGATTAAGACAATGTAACCCAGGGGTGGAGAACTTTGATCTTTGTATATTGTGCCCATTAAGGAGGCAAGCTTCTGTAAGGATGATCAAGTTAAAGATTTACTGAATGATTGTACTTCATGTCCCTTAAGGAAGCTTGCCTCCTTAAAGATGAATGAGGGCATTCAGTGGGGCAGATGCTGGGGAAAGCTGATATACCAACCTCAGGTGCCATTCCCAGGCCTATCACCACAGGACTGGGAATCTGTGGAGCTGGGTAAGAGACAAACACAGGGCCCATGGCAGGGACAGCAGCCAGTCCTAGGACTGTCAACCCCCAACCTGGAAATTTAGAAATCACCTACCTGACCTTCCAGGGACCAGGAAAGTAGTGTGAATCCGGGTTGCTCTAATCTCCATCTCTGACCCTGAAAATCCAGAAATTATTGCCCCAGATTAAAATCCCAAAATAGTGGAACCTACTAAAGGCTTGGGAGTCCTCGAGAAAGGGTGTGGCTAAGGCTGTGCCTCAAAATGGGGAAAACATATTCCAAAGACAAATACTCTAGAATCCTATTATTGCTATCAAATTCAAAAGGAGACATCGTTGACTCTATAGCTACAGCTGAAGCCTCAAACGGGAATATGAATTGTTTTCAAGCCCAGAAAGAATTCTTGGAAGAGCTCAGGAAGGACTTTAAAAACTAGATTAAAGAGATAGAAGATAAACTGATCAATTATTTTAAAATTACAATTCCAAAAATAGAAAAACAGTTTAATGAAGAAAGGAGCTCCTTAAAAAGTAAAATGTATGAAATGGAAAAAGAGGTTCAAAATCTAACTGGAGAAAATAAATCCATAAAAATGAAATCTGAACACATGGAAAAGGTGCTCCAAAAATTAGCTGAGGAAAATAATTTGCTAAAAATTAGAATCAGCCAAATTGAAGCTAATGACTCTATGACACATCAAGAATCAGTCAAATAAAACCTCCAGAATAAAAAATTAGAAAAAATAGGTAAAATATCTCAGTGGAAAAATAACTGACCTGGAGAACAGATCCAGGAGGGACAATCTAAGAATTATTGGTCTACTGGAAAGTCATGATGAAAAAAAAAGCCTGAACAACATCCTCCAAGAAATTATCAAGACAAAACTGCCCTGAAGTCCTAGGACCAGAGGGTAAGATGGCTATTGAAAGAATCCACCTCCTGAAAGAGGTGCCAAATTAAAAGCTCCAAGAAATGTTGTAGCCAAATTCCAGAACTATCAGGTAAAGGAGAAAAAACTTCAGGCAGCCAGAAACAAACAATTCAAATATTGTGAAACTGCAGTTAGGATCACACATGACCTAGCAGCTTCTATATTGAAAGACTGGAGGGACTGGAATAAGATATTTTGCAAGGTAAAGGAGCTCAGGTTACAATCAAGGATCAGCTATCCAGCAAAACAGCATAATCTTTTAGGCAAGGATATGGTCATTCAATAAAATAAAGGATTTCCAGACTTCTTGATGAAAAAGCCAGAGCTCAATAAAAAATTCAGTTTCCAAATATGAGACTCAGGAGATACATAGAAAGGTAAACAGGGAAAACAAACACACAACTTGTTACTTAATAAGAGCAAACTGTTTACATCACAGTATGGAAAGTGATACCTGTTAATATTGATAATTGTATACTTATCACTACATTTAAAAGGGATTAAGATAGAGGATGTGGGTATAAATTGATGATAAAAAACATTATTAAGGGGGTGCAAAGGGATTGTAACAAGAGAAGAGGAAAGGAAGAAGCAGAAATGGGTAAATTATGCCACCCAAAGAGGCATAAAAACATATTATTGTAGAGGGAAAGAAGGGAAGGAGATGAAGATTATATGAGATTCGCTGTCATTGGTTTTGGTGTAAGGAGTGAATAACATAATCAGTTAAGTATAGGACTGTATTGTGAAGAGACATACAACTTATCATAATAGAAGGAAAGAAGGGTAGGAGAGGAGCATTGTATGAGATTTATTCTCATCAATTTTTGTCCACGGAAGAAATAAAATCCTATGTTAAGTATAAAAATCTATCTTACCCTACAGGCAGTAGGAGGGGGAAGGTTTAAGGAAAGGGGGGAGGTTAGAATGGAGGAAAGAAGTAGTAAGGGTGAAGGATAGGAAAAGGGAGAGGTTGATAGAGACAGAATACTGAGGGAAGTGGTGGTCGAAAGGAAAACTCTTAAGGAGGGGAAGAGAGAATGGAGAAATAAAAGCATAAATGGGAGGGAATAGGATGGAGGAAAAGACATAGATAACAATCATGACTGTGAATATGAATGGGATGAACTCTCCCATAAAATGAAGGCAGATAGCAGATTGGATTAAAAACCATAATCCTACAATATGCTGTTTACAAGAAATACATGTGAAACAGAGGGACACACACAGGGTAAAGGTAAAAGGCTGCAGTAAAATTTATTATGCTTCAGCTGAAGTGAAAAAAAGCAGGGGTAGAAATCCTTATCTCAGATAAAACAAAAGCAAAAACAGGTATAATTTTAAAAGATAAGGAAGGAAACTATATCCTGCTAAAAGGTACCAAAGTAAATGAAGTAAAATCATTACTAAACATATATTCACCAAGCGGTATAGCATCCAGATTCTTAGAGGACAAGTTAAGGGAGTGAGAGGAAGAAATAAATAGCAAAACTATACTAGTGGAAGACTTTGATCTCCCCCTCTCTGAACTTGATAAATCTAACCTCAAAATAAACAAGAAAGAAGTTAATGAGGTGAATAGAATTTTAGAGAAGGTAGATATGGTAGACCTCTGGAGAAAACTGAATGGGGATAAAAAGGAAGATACCTTCTTCTCAGTGGTACATGGCACATACACAAAAATTGACCATGTACTAGAACATAAAATCTTCACAATTCAGTGCAGAAAGGCAGAAATATTAAATGCAATATTTTCAGACCATGATGCAATAAAAATGATATGTAATAAAGAGACATGGAAAGATAGATTAAAAACTAAAGTTGATGGTCGTCCAGCTGATTCTTCTAGAGAATGACAATAATGAGAAAACATATCAAAATTTGTGGGATGCAGCAAAAGCAGTTGTTAGGGTGTAAAGCCAATCAGCAGTAGATTCCTGAGAGAATGCTACTGTGAGCAGCTTTTAAGATTCGGATTACACAGTATTAGTGAACATTCTGTTTATTCCATTACAAATCTTTATTCAGTACAATGTTCACAGTTTCAACAGTTCACTATATTATATACAATCTTCAGAACAAG
>JAQQSW010012584.1:0-12497 GCA_028646575.1 Pseudocheirus occidentalis
GAAAGAAAGAAAGAAAGAAAGAAAGAAAGAAAGAAAGAAAGAAAGAAAGAAAGAGATGGACCTCTAGTTTGAGATAATTAAAGGGACTGCAGTTTGCTGAAGGCAATCCCTCCTATTTTCCTCTTCCTGTTCAACTGAACAATTAGAAATTTTTAAAGACTGTCTGTAGTAGGGGACATCTGAAATAAAGCTTAAAAGAATCTAATAAATCAGGGGTCTCATTATTTGCCAGGTCCACAGTTTGCCCACAGGCATTCATGAGAGCCATATCAGGGAGTTTGGATTTGTTTTGTTTTGTTTTTGTCTCTTCATAACTAAGTGTGCATAGGGCTTCAGGAGAGAGAATGTCTCCAAATGACTATGGGGTCAGTCCCACCTGGGGAGGCCTTATCTGCAGAGCTCTCCCACTACCCTCCCCATTTCCCTCCTCTCCAGGATGTCTCTCTCACTTTGCTTTATGACTGTTGACGCTATGTCTTTCTGGAACCATGATTTCCGACCTGCCAGTTCTCTGACTTGGTTATGCTGACCTCCAGCTGTTGATCACATCAGCCCATTTGTTCCTAGACATTTATCTATATCCCATCCCCTATGACTGTGAATTCCACAAGTGGCCTGGGGATGCCAAAAGAAGTAATCTGTCAAGTCCAAGGGGTGAACACAGGGCATCTCTTCTCTGAGGCAACAGACAATTCATCACTGAGCTACCAATGGGATGAACATTTGTTCACTTATAATGCCATGAGCCAATTAATTTTCCTTCCGTGCTTGGTTTGTGGATATAAGCCTAAGCCAAAGCAATATTTTGTGTGCATATATGTGTATTTCTGTGTATTGAGGGAATGAAAACTGAGAAGTCTGAAATTCAGGGAACAAATATACCATCTGCAATGGCATGAAAGTTCATAGAAAATTATACAAATTCAATTCAACAGACATTTATTAACTACCTACTTTGTGCCAGCTTCCGTGCTAGACACCAGGTATATAAAGTCACAAATGAAACCATCCCTGTCCTCAAGGAGCTTACATTTTACAATGTTAGAAAACATGTACATAAGTACAAAGTATACATAAAAATTATAATCATGCTGTGGGCAGTGGGGCTCAACCCATTTGGTCTCTCTGTGGAAGAATGTGGGCAGCCAGCTTCATGATGACCTGTGGGGTGTGGGGGGGACACTACTCCCTGATCTGGAGCAGATACAGACTTTCTGTAACTGGTGCTGGTCTGCTCTCTATGTGCTGAAGAGATGTGCAGTTGACTGACCGTTGTTGCTGGAGCTGGGATTCTTGCCAAAGTACTTCTTGGCCAAAGACAGGCTTCATCCTCATTTTTCCCTGAGTATATTCTAGGGAAGAGGGAAGAAATATCAAAAGCCTCCAGTGGAGGTGGCCTCAGCCCTTTGTCTCCCTCCGTGGAGTACACAACATGGCCTGTGAGCACATGTTCTTGTCATTGTTTCTGTCTCTGCGACCTATTCTTTGTTAAGTTTGTTAGGTAAGAGAGTTTTGAATATAGTTATGGTCTTGTGATCTTCAAAATGGCAGAAGAGTAACCAAAGCTCTAAAGATCAGGGAACTAGCCTCCGTTTTGGATTTTGAGGCAAGGGCCAAGAAGCAAGGAAAGAACTTAAATCAAGTCAGTAAAAGTTTATTAAATGCCTACTTTGTGCCAGGCTCTAAGCACTGAAGATACAAATGCAGAAAAGAGATAGTCCCTCCCCTCAAGGAACTTACAGTCCAATGGAGAAAGACAAAACACAAAAGATGGCTGAAGATCACGGAGGGGTGGGGCAGGGAGAAGCAAAAAAGTCCAAAATAAGTGCAGCAGAACTTACCTCAACAGCAAGACCCTTGCTTCCAGTTTTCTAGATTTTATGAACTGTGGTCTGTGCAGCCCTAAGGCAGCAGAGAAGCCTTCTAAGACTAACTGGATCATTTGATAGACTGAAATGAACTTTACAAGTTTCCCTGAAATGATCAAATTTCTTCACATTTGAGCTATGTGTAAGAATATTGTTTGGAGAGCCAACTTCTTTTGCTTCATCTACCTTCATTTCATATTCTTGTTTTCTGTCTGTAGTGGTGCATTTTATTCCCTACAGACATCTAACTACCCTGACGGAAGCAAACAGGGCAAGTGTTGCATCTGATAAATAATAGCAATTGCTGATCACATTTATAGAGTGATTTAATGTTTGCGAAACATTTTATATCCACCATCTCTTGTGGTAGATATAATATAATATAATAAATATAATATAATATAATGTAATGTAATGTAATGTAATATAAAATAATATAATATAAAATAATATAATACAATACAATACAATACAATACGATATGATACAACATGACATGACATGACATGACATGACATGACATAACATAGCATAACATAACATAACGTAACATAACATAACATAATATAATATACCGTAACATAATATAATACAATACAACACAACACAACACAACACAACATAACATAACACAATACAATACAATGTAATGTAATGTAATATAACATAACATAATATGATATAATATAATGCAATGCAACATGATGAGATACTATATGATATGATATGATATAATATATAATATAATAACATAACCCTCCCAACAATCTTCTGAGCATCAGTTTCCTCTTCTGTGTGTTGAGAAAGGAGCAATTTTGTCCCTGACAAGAATGTGTTGGGGGGAAGGGAGGGGGAAGACACTCAATTTTCCTAGTCTTGCTAAGTGAAGCTCCCATCAGTGGTTCTCAACCTTCCTAATGCTGCGACCCTTTAATACTCATATGTGGGTGTATCTGCATGTGGGCGACCCGCCTGGAGATGGATAAAGGAGCGGTGTCTCAGTTCCTAAGACCATCAGAAATATGTGTTTTCCGATGGTCCTAGGTGACTTCTGTGACCCCTGTGAAAGAAAGGGTCATTTGACCCCCAAAGGGGTTGAGAGCCACAGGTTGAGAACCGCTGTCCTAAGTGATGTGTATGGACCTAGTTAGAAAACCCAGTCATGGTGAGAGTTGAAGGAATTTTTCTTACTATAATAAAAAAAGGAGAGAAAGAAGGGAGGGGGGTGTAGCTGTAGGAGTCTAAGGTAGAAACAAAGGAATTTAAAAACCAGATTTAATCTAAGCTTCAATGCTTCTCTTGACTTTTGCTGGCTGGCTGGATGCACAGTTCATCTGTCTTGAAAAGAACTAAAATAATCCTTAGGCTAGAGCTTGAATAATGCCAAGTCACCCAGCTGTAGGGGAAAACCTATGTTAAATACAATAAGGTTGAAGACCAGCAGATGGCAGCAGAAAGCCAGTCAGTCAATACATATTTATTAAGCATTAAGCCCTGGTGTTACAAAAAGAGGCAAAAGATAGTTCTTGACCTCTAGGAGCATGTGATCTGATGGGAGAGGCAACAAGGAGACAAATATGTACAAACAAGTTATATATACAGGATATATAAGAAAAAATTAAAAGAGGGATTAAGGAAGGCTTCCTGTTAGAAGATGAGATTTTAGTTGGTATTTGAAGGAAGTCAGGAGGTAGAAATGAGGAAGAAGACCATACCAGGCATAAGGGAGAGCTGGCGAAAATGCCTGGAGTCAGAGAGGAGTCTCTTATTCATGGCATTTCCAGGAGGTCGGTGTCACTGGACTGAAGAGCATGTATGTGTTGAGGTATAAGTGTAAGAAGACTGGAAAGGAAGGGGAGGCTAAGCTATGAAGGACTAGGAAACCCAACATCAAATCTTGGTTTTGTTCCTGGAGGCAACAGGGAGCATTTATTAAGTCAGGGAGTGCTATGGTCAGACCTGAACTTTAGGAAAATCACTTTAGTGACTGAGTGGAGAATGAATTGGAGAGGGGAGAGAACTTGAGGCAGGCAGCTCTGACATAGTCCAGGCATGAAGTCATGGGGTCTTGCATCAGAGTGGGGGTGGTGTCAGAGGAGAGAAGGGGGCAAATTTGAGAGATGCTCAAAGGTGAACTCAAAAGGCCTTGGGGGATTGGAAGAGAGAGTATTAACAGTTAAGGATGACATATAGGTGGTGTGCTTGGGGGATTGGGAGGATGTGGGTTCCAGTAATAGGTAAATTTGGAGTGAGGGTTTAAGGGGAAAGGGGAAAAGTTCTGTTTTGGACACGTTGCGTTTCAGTTCCGAGGACTGGAACAGAAGAGTTCTACAGAAACCCTGACCTATAATAGTACCTATACTAGCACCCTGGAGGACCTTTTGGTGGGCACACTGCAGAATAAATGGCTCAATAGCTCATTCATAACCACCGTGTTGCACAGCAACTCACAAGCCAATCACTTCACCAGATTGGCAAATAACATCAACCTCCCAGAGGTAAATGCACAAATGGAGAGACTAGCAGCCAGCTCGATCTGTGATGGAAGGCGTCCCAGTTGGGGTGTAGCCCTAAGAAAATGAGAGTATCTCTGTTTCCTTCTCATGTAACCTAGACACGCTCTCTGAGTGTGCCCTCATCCATCTGAGTGTGCCCATCAGTTTCCCATGAATGGGGATAGGTGAAAGAAAGGACACATCCATGAGTATAAGCAGAGTTTTCCTTGTCATTTATTTGGTCATGTTGTTTAATTCATTCATTCAATTTATACGGGTACATGAAAGGTCTTTAGTTCTGTACCAGTCCACCTTCTGGTTGGTCTGGTCAGAGAAGCACTGCTGGGGGCTTCTAGATTTGCGTAGATGCTGAATGAAAGCATACCTTGAAATGGGGATAAATTTCATAGGGCAAACAATAGGGGGAGGGGCATAGGCTACATGTAGAATTAGGATAAAATGACTACTCTGCCTGGTTTTTGTGAGTTACATACTTTGAAAACTTCCCAGACCTATTTAAATGTGAATTATCATTGTGAAACAAAAGGATAATGTCCCAGTTTTACCCATAACAATGAATAAAGCATTGCCCTTTCCCTGCCACCGAAATGGATGGGGGACCTGATTAAGACACTAACTGGCCTGTTTTTCAAAAGCTGGTGCAGCTGGCACACTAGCGGAGCCAAACCAGCCATTTTGTATTCCACTGCCGTTAGACCCAGTTTCTTAATTCGAGCAGGCTCATGCTTGGAAAGGCAATGGGAGCCTCCAGCCATGGCTCCAGAACACCGGGAACAAATTGCTCTCTCCGGTCCTCACCCACAGATCTCCACGAGCTCCGTGGGAGCAAGGTGGTAACCCCAGAAAGCTGAATTTTAGGGCTCGATAATAAACAAACAATCAAAGCACCGTTTCCCTGAAATCTTGCCCTGTGAGTGATGCTCACGCACGCTCAGTATCTCTGGTACCAGCCTCACTTTGTGAGCTGAAAGAATGATGACCCAGACTGAATGGAGACCGTTTTATTTCCCCTTATCACCGTCCTCTTATACCTCGCAGTTGGCAAAGCCCATGCTTGTTCCTTCTGTGCCCCCAGCACTAAAAACTCTTCTCTGTGAGATTTAAATGTCTCCTATGCAATGCCTTATAAACCATAAAATATACGATCTGACAAGGTTCTTTTGCGCAGCACTATTCGGCAGGAAATCTCAGACAGTAATTCAATCCCAGGGCCCTTCTCCTATTAAAACAGGCGAATGACGCCACCCGGAACCCTGGGCTAAATTACAACCTTGTATTTATCGCAGAGCATTTTGGTCTATGGGTAATGGATTTTATTTCACCCCAAATGAGCCCAATAGCTTCTGAGGAGACACCATCATGCTTAATGATGGTTTTGTTTGCCTTGGAAAATATGAGACATCACAGTGCAGTGACGATCACCATTAACTCTGGGTTTATTCCAGGTTCATGGATTATTATTACACCATGGAAAATTATTTTCCAATAAATGTGGAATTTCTTTTTCCCCCCTAAGTGTTCCCCCTTGTTTGGCCATGCATTCATTTTTTTCTACTCCCACACAAAGGGCATTAAAATCTCCAATAAATGAGCTGATAAAGACTTTTGAGTTTTCTTCACTGTTTCTGAAAAAAAAATGTGTCTCCCTGTGTAAATCATTAAGAGATGCAGAGAAAAGGAACTGTATGGGATCATTTGGAAACGCATCAGGGTAGCTTTCCCTCAGAGAAGCTTCTTGAAAACTATTATGAGCAGCTGTGGGGTTCATATGTTACAGAAATTGGCAGCTCCAGAAAAAAAAATTCTCAGGTCCAACCTGATGGACCAGAACTGCTCTGCTGCTTCCCTGGGCTCTGATGGAAATCCTTTTTAATTCATGGATTATTTACCATAATGGCCTGGAATAATTCTGCCAGGACTAATCTGACTGCTCTGGAAGGGCACAAAACCACCTGCCCAGGAGTTCTGGTGAATGGGCAGCTGTCAGTCATTCAATGACAAGGATTTCTAAAGGGGGTTTCAAGGAAGGCTCCATCCCCCTCTTCTTCTTTCCTCCTCCATATTTTCCCTGCTCCACTTCCCCAGAATGAATACCATGACACCCCACCAACCTTCAGAGAGCTCCGAAGGGCTCTCTGGTGTGCCTCTATAAAACATGCCTTCTCATTATCCTCCCTGTTGGCATCTGAAGCCACCTTGCCCTGAAGGGCATTTTCCCAGATGGAAAAAGGAAACCCAGGCCAATCCAGCATGTCTGATCTATACATCCTGCTTCCTATAATGATCTCAATGGATATCAAAGCAATGGATCATGGGATAGGAGCTTTAGAACTAGAAGGAGGCTTAGAGGTTATCTAGTGCCATTCTTTCCTTGTACAGAGGAAGAAAATGAGAGCCAGAGAAAGGAGGTGATTTGCCCCAGATGACAAGGTATATTTAAGTGGCAGAGGAAAGTTTTCTGACCCTGAATCTGATATTCTTTCCACTAAACCTTGAACTCTTAAACTGACATCCCTAGAACCCCAAGGAGTCTTGTGAATCTCAGTGGGGAGAATGGCATCTTTTTTTTTTTACTAATCTTTGGTTTCCTTTGTAATCCTACATATTTTATTTTATTTATTGAAAAACATAATTTTGAAAAAGGGTCCATAGGCTGCCCAAGATATCTATGACACAAAAAGTTAAAGAAACCCTGCATGAAACCATCATTTGGCTGTAAAGAAAGTATCTCTGACCTCTCTCCTATCTCAGGCAGCCAATTTGGGGTGCTTCTCAGTGACAAAATTCAATGCAGCAAATATTTATAAAGTCCCTACTTTATACATGGTCCAATTTTAGCCACAGTGACAAAAATGTCATGGTCCCTCCCCTAGGGACAAGCATGTAGACAAATGAATTTAGTACAAAGAAAATGTAAAAGAGAGACTTCTCCACCAGCTTGGAGGTTTGGGGCAGAGAAAAGCACGGTGAAAAGATCCAGCTCATTGTATGGGGTCATTACTGGCTTTGAATCACCCTCTTTAGTCATTTCCTGGCCATAGACACTTGGGCTACTCATTTAGTCCTTTCCAAGCTTTAGTTTCTCCTTCCAAATTGTGGGGATAAAAATTAATTCTACTGATAGAATCATTGGAAATAGAGCACTTGGTAAACCATAAAGCAATAGGTGGGAGAGAAAGGAGAGAAAAGAAGAGAACCTTAAGAATTCATTTTTAAAAAGTGAACACAAGAGAGAAGAAAGTTCAAAAGAACACAGCTAAGCAGGATGATTTCGTTAAGTATGGGGCAACACCTCCTGCCTCCAGTGGAGGATTCCTGATGTCCTGTGATACAGCATATTTAGGGGCTGTGAGGAGACCTCAAATGCCAGCCAGGGCTAAGAAGGGAGCCTGAACTTTCAAATCAGCTGCCTTTCTCAATAGTGCTCCTCCCATCTACTAATACCATTTGTGGACTCTTTCCCCAATAGTTGGCATGCTCCCATCCCTTTTGGTCTCCCCGTCCTTGGGACATGAAATCCTTGATTGCCAAAGAACACACCACAACACCAACTGACCACCCCCTACTTCATCCATCTCAGCCACACACAAACACAAGTCAGATTTATTTGCCCATTTTACTCTGCATCTCTTGCTCTGTAATGAACACATTTTCTTTTATCTAAAACTTCTTCTTCTTTTTCCTCTCCTCTCCTGGCACTAATTGAGACCTGGATCCCATTGGATTACCCTATCTCAGGTCTTCCTTTCTAGTAGTAGCTGTGGGACCTTCTTTCCTACCACTCAAGTCACCGTTTGGGAGAGAATGGATCAAAATACTCCTTCTAATTGGTATCCCTATCCAAAGCTTCTCTTCCACTCTGTGCCGTGGTTTCTTGGAAAATCAGAGGTCCCTCAGGACCTTGATGCCTGTTCTCTTTGGCACTAGGATGCCTTCGGTGTTTCTTTTGCTGGCTCTTTTTTTCCCCTCTGGACCTCTAAATTCAATGCAATTCAACCATTTAATTCAATAAGCACTTATTAAATGCCAACTATATGCAGGGCACTGTACTAGATTCTGGGGATAAAACAAAAGATAAGACAGACCAAAAGAGATCCTGCCTTCAAGTAGCATAAGCACAGATAACTAAGTGCCAAGTAATTCCAAGTAATTTCAAGAAAGAAAAAGAAATATCAGCTGGAGAGATTCAGATAATTCTTTTGTATTAATACGTAGAAACGCATCTATTGAGCAGTTGGAAGGAAAGAAGGAAGGAAGGAAGGAAGGAAGGGAAGGAGGAGAGAGGGAGGGGAGGAAGGAAGGAAGGGAGGAGTTCACTAAGAGGAAGGAAGGAAGAAGGAAGGAAGGAAGGAAGGAAGGAAGGAAGGAAGGAAGGAAGGAAGGAAGGAAGGAAGGAAGGAAGGAAGGAAGGAAGGAAGGAAGGAAGGAAGGAAGGAGGGAAGGAAGGAGGGAAGGAAGGAAGGAAGAAAGGAAGGAAGGAAGGAAGGGAGGAGTTCACTAAGAACATACCATGTGCCAGTCACCTGCTAAGTGTTTACAAATATCTCATTTGATCCTCACAAAAAAGGCTGAGAGACGGGTGTTGTTATTATTCCCATTTTAAGTTCAAGAAATTGAAGCAAACACAGATTAAGTGACTTACCCAGGTTCACACAGACAGCTAGTGTCTGAGGTCAGATCTGAACTCCTGACCCCGGGTCCAGCTCTCTGCCCCCTACCTTACTGTGTGCCACACACTGAGCTAGGCACTGGGATCATATATAGAAAAAATAAGACGGCCCCTGTTCTTAAGAAGTTAACTGAGGAAGACATTCCTAGGAAGCACTGGCTGCCAGTCAAATGGAAAGGCTCTGGAGGCCTTTGAATACAGAAACCTTGTAAGAGGCAAAGGTCCTTAGGGGGCTGGAGGTGGCATCTCAGCTATGTCTGGATGGAAGCTAGGACATATGCCATCTGGTAGGTTCCTATAATTAATTATTCTTGTTAATTCAGTGCTAAATGCTATTTTTTCTCCGTTGATGGCATGAGAGTACTGTTAGTGCTCCTAAAATTATAATAGCCACTCAATCCCTGTGTATGGGGGCAAAGCCACAGTTGCCCTACCTTAGTAAGGCATTACTCAAGAAATACCTCAGTATTTCTTAAAAGAAATACTGAGTCAGAACCCAATCAAGTAGTTATAAAGAACAGAAACCAGGAGCCAGAATGAAGGAAATCTAGACACTGGGGAGTTGGTCATAGAAGGAAGCAAGGATTTGTTCCAAGGACGCAAGAAGGAGGATGTGGAGGTTGGGAAAAACAAAACAGAAAAATCAAACATTAAGGAATCAGAGAGTCAACACAGTATAATGGACAGAGCCCTAGCCTTGGGTCACGGAGGCATAGGTTTGAATTCTACCTCAGGTCCTTATGCCTGGGCAGGTCACATCAGCAGTTTGGTCCTTAGTTTCCTCATCTATAAAATTAGAGACTTGGGTTTAATGATCTCTGAGGTCTTGCCTAGCTTTCAATCTAGGATGCTTCAATCACTACCATTGAGGCTAACAAGAGCTGTTCCTAGTGCTGACCACAATTCCGTCATCAGAGCATGGGAGCAACAAGGAATAAGATAAAAGATGTCAGACAGGGTCATTAGTAGAGTACAAGGGGTCTTTCGTCCTCACTGGGCTGTTGCTCATCTGGACAAGGTAACCAGCAGGGGCTGGCTTGTCTAGATCCCCTCAGGGGCACATCTGGCCACCTTCAGCCATGTTGGCAAGTTGCCCAACCCAGAACAACAGTAGGAAATTGGTCAGTGATGCTCTAGGGCCCCCAGGTGCCTGAGCTAACATCCATGATGCCCTCCCAATGTGCCCTTAGCAGAGTTCAAGGATCCTGCTAGCAAAATTCGGACCATGGGACACTACTGCTCAAAAGTCAACTGTTGCTCCCCATTGCTGACAAATAAAGTCCAAGTTCCTTAGGCCTCCAAGGTTGTCAACAGTTTGACTCCAAGAGATAAAGAGACAGAGACAGAGAAAGAGACAGACAGACAGAGGCAGAGACAGACAGAGAAAGACAGATGGACAGAGACAAACAGAGACAGATAGATAAAGACAGACAGACAGAGACAGACAGACACAGACAGAGAGAGACAGAGAGAGACAGACAGGGAGAATTCTCATTTGGTCCTCATAGCAAATCTGGTGGGTCAAGTGTTATTGTTAACCTCATTTCACATATGAAGAAACTGATGCTCAGAGAACACATGATTTGTCCAGAGTCACACAGCTAATAAGTATCTCAGGTCTTCCCAATTCCAAGACTAGTACTCTAACTATTGTGGCCCCTTGCTCTTTTCTGAAGGACATTATTGCTTTCTAGAGTGACAATGCAGAATCACAGAAAAGACACTGTGCATATCCCTGGAAGGGGCCTTAGACCAGTCACTGAACCTCCAAGCCTCCATTTCATCATCTGTACAAGGATAATTGTGTTTTCTTCCTCACAGCGTTATTGGAAAGGAAGAACTTTGGAAAGCTCTCTAGACATAGGAATTCTTATTAGAGCATGTAGAAAATCTAGAGAAGGGCTTAAAAAATAAATCATCATTCTCAAAAGTTGCTGATGAGAGCAAAGGAATGATAATCCCCAGAGTCATAGCTTTGATTGTAAAGCTGCTGGACTGGTCTAATTAATGAAATGAAGGATTTGCTCATAAATCATCCAGTCATGTTAGGGATTCAGGAGAATCTAATCAATATTTGTCAGCTCACATTAAATTCATCTAATTTTCTATAACAAATGACATAAAAATTTGATTATTAAAAAACCAAAGACATATCCATTTGAAGTCGTTCTGAGAATGATTTGCCCATATGAGAGATTCATTGGTAGATGAGACACCCTGTCCATAGATCCCTAGGGCTGTGGATTAATTGATTTCTGAATGGGCATGGAAGACATCACACCTTTTTGGAGAACTAGAGAGATCCAGATGGTGATACACTGGGATGGGAACCATTTAATAACTTAATACATACCTAAGGAAAGAGGCAAAGCAGGAACCACAGGATTCTCACTGGAGCCAAGTGTAACCCACAGTAGAGGCTGGGATAAGCCAGAGAAGTAGTTGGATCTAAAGAAAACGGGTAAGAGCCAACAGGAGGAAACTTAACCTTGATAAATGCTGAACGTGTACTTCAGGGGGCAGCCATCTCTGATGGAAATAGAAGCAGAGAGAAATGTGACTGGACAGGAACGAGGGAGTCGTCAGGCTTAACCAGAGCATGCAAAATGAGGCTGCTAGCCAACAAACAAACAAAAAATAGCAAGGTGGCTATTCAGAACATGTGTGGCTGATGCTAATCCCAGGGACCTGAAAGCCTACTTAAGAGACTGATGGTAAATGTGGACATGTCTGGTTATGAATCAAGAGGGAAGATTTTCATGTACATATTCATCTTCTTCCCACCCTTGCTCCTGGTGCATGACTATCAAGTCTTGCGGCCATCTGGCCAGGTTTACCCTTTGTTTACCACAAAACCTCCCTATAAAACCCCCCAGCCAAACCAGTTCACTCCTGGCTATGTGTGATAATCATAATGAAAGCTTATATTTATTCAGCAACCAGTAACTAAAAAAGTTATAGCATATATGGTAGGAAGTTCTCAGTCTTCTCAGCCGTGGTGGAGTAGGGGAGGAGGAGGCGGAGGCAAGCACAAGGCTCCCGGGAGTCTACAATGATTCTGGAGACCCTAGGTGAGTCTGAGAGACAAGTCTGAGTTCCACATATTATTACCAGTAGGTAGCTTCTGAAATTGAGCTGACTTCCTTTCTCCCAGGAAGGAAACCCTCGTGGGTTCCTCCTCCTTCAGGGTCCAATTTTCAGGGATGTTCTATAAATGACAAAATTCTCCATTTTGGGGTGGCTAGGTGTAATGGTAATTAGTTTGTTTGATCAGATGTTAAGTAGATCCTAGTAACCTAGTGTTAAGTATAGAACTCTGTCCATTGGTGAAAAGGTATGAATTCCCCTGTTACTTGGAAGAATGCTATTGGTTGAGACATTCCCTTGAACCATGTTGACTTGGGAGAAGGCTAGTGTTTATAAGCAGGAGAATTACAGAGACAG